>JABEVN020000437.1:0-31924 GCA_013146195.2 Codonopsis lanceolata | reverse complement strand
ACCTAGGTTGACTTGGGGACTTTGGGGTTCAATCCTTGAGTGTTTAGCGGTGTTTTGGAGTAGGGAGTGAAGTGGTAGCATCCCTAGAACCAAAGCAATCATGTCAGAACAGAGTAAAACATAGAATAGTCCCAAAGAAAGCTAGCTGCATGAACATGCCCACGAGGCCTTACATGTGACCGCATCTTCCAGTAATTTTTAACCCATTACGTCCTTTGACTTAGCAAACCTAATTTAGTTGGTCTAAACTTGTTCTAATAGGTTGAGTAAGCTAGGGTTAGACCTAATTGAGGTGGATTAACTTGATTAACCTTAATGGAGTAATTACTTAGCATAAAGCCTTGATTAAACTTAAACTAATGCATTCCAACACCAAGGCAAGTGAGGGTTGCCTTAGTGCCACCTCCTACTCCACCTCTCAAGTAAATACACTCCTAATTTAGCCTCATTTCAGGTGCTAATTTCAGCCTTCTTTTTCCATATGCATGAGTTGAGGGAGAGAGTGAGAGAGAAGGGTTTTTGGAGGAGAAAAGCTAGGAATTGAAGATCAAATCTCCATCTTTTGCCATTACTTGTTTTATTAAAGTTGTATAACTAACCAAGGTGATCACATAAAGCTAATAATATTCAAGTTCCATTAGTGGAAAATATATCTACTTTGGTAAGGGGATTAGTTGCTTATGTTTGTTCATAATTGATATTGTAGTTGATGTTTTGAAGTTGTCTAGTTGAAACCCATGTTATGAACCATGTCTTCTTCTCTAATCTTTGTGTGTAATTTGGTTGATTATATGAAAGTCGTCTCCAGGGGTTAAAAGAAACTGGAAATAGCCTAAAAGAAGTCTTATTAGAAGAGTAAAAAGAAGACGCTAACAACGCACAATAATTTATTAGAAGAAAAACTTACATTACTTCATAAAGATAGGCTAAAGAAGAAGGCTAGAGGTCGATGTGAGATTCACTACTTATATTAAACCACCCTTCTCGATTAGGCTCGTTCTATCAGCATAAAGAAAGGCAACGTCGATTAAAGAGCCCTAATGGCTTTATCACTTCATGGGCAAGCAGGTTAAAGAAATCCTTTTTTATAAGAGTGCTTGCCAGAGGGTTAGGTTCAGTTACTTGGTATATATATAAACATAAAAGTGGTGTTATGAAGATTTGTTAGCTTGATGATAGTGTATAATTGATTGAAAGATTAAGTGTTGTTGAGTCATCATTTGTGTGTAGAATACTTGTGATGGAATCGTGAACTTGAACTCCACAATAGGTTAATAACATGAGCTATTTGGAATGTGTTAGCTTGAAGTATATCAATGAGTTTACTTTATAACTCATTGATTATTTGTATGTGTTTAATTTCATTATTTATGGAATAGGTAGAGTATGAACTAGTGTTCTTAAACTCGCCACCTAGGCGTTAGGCACCTCTCTACCACCGGGAATTTCTTCAAACTGGCCATAAAAATCTCATGGGGAAAAATTTCCGCTAAGTGGTCCTCGGCGCCACCAAATCGTCCTAGGCCCTACTATAAAGGGTTTCAGTTTTTGGAGTAATACGGCGGTGACAGTGAGAGAGAAGAAGAAGATTATATGACATTTCGTTTTTCTGGAAATGAAGAAAGAAAGAAGGGGACAGAGAGATGGAGGGATGGGGAAGGAAAGAGAAGAAGAAAATGGAGGACTTACGGTCAAATACTATGGTGTACGAGGAGGAAGATGCGACTATGGCGTGTGATCTGAAGTTGATGGTGTCTGCGATGTGATTTAAATTAGCGATGGCAAGGGGAAGAAATAAAAAACCTAAACTAGGTGTGAGATTTGAGAAGATAAAGAGATATCATTTTCAAATCTTAATTTATCTTTATTTCTAAAACATCCCTCTAGTTTGTCTTCTATTTGTTTCTCCCCTTGTTCTTATCTAAATGTACAATGTAATTTTGACTCAAAATTTTCTTTTTTGTGCTCATATTCTCTTGGGATTTGCGCGTTATGTAATTTGTTTTGACATTTGGATTTTAAACTAAAATTAAATTGTTCCTGTTAAAATTTTAATATTATAAATTGTAATATGGTCATTATTTTGATATTTTTAGATTATTAGGTTTATTTACCATTAGTATATGTGAAGGTTTTAATGTTAATTAATTATGCTATAAAAACCCCAAAATCTACTAATTATGTCTTAATCATAGGCCTCGCCTAAGCCCCTAGCTTGGCCTGTCTTGTTGCCTAGCGACTTTTAGAACCTTGGTATAACCAACAATAGTAGCATGATTATAACAAAAGTAGTGCTTATATGAATAACCACAATGTGAACAATATGTGCATGTAAACAATCCATTTTAGGGGAGTTAGGGGTACCCTCGACTTAGTCGCGGGACGGAGCCCATGCGATTAGCTAGCAGTGGCACCAACTCAACTAGCCTCCCTTTGGCCAAAATCTTATTTTCAAACAACATAACATGTCTGGGTTGTAGGGACCTAGTCTCGTGATGAATTTTGCTTAAAAACTAAGTTTGAGAGAATGGCTGTGATAGCTCAAGCTTCAACAACAAATAGTGGGGTAACTAGGTCAGAAGTGATTTGGTCAGAGATGTAACAAGGGGAGAAACAAATAGAAGACAAACTAGAGGGATGTTTTAGAAAAAAAAAAAAAAAAAGCTTGAGACTTGATTGAGTAATGAGTTAGTGTATCTTATGTAAGGCATCATGACATGATTTATCATGCGTACACACATAACATGCATAAGTACAGTATAACCTTACTAAGTTTTAGACTCATGAACCTTTTCAATTTGTTTTCCTTAGATTGCAACCATGTAGAGGAGTCTTGCGTGTGAAGTGGAAAGGCTCGAAGTGCTAGAATGTGGTCTTCTTTTTGGTAGTGTTTTGGTTGTAGCTATATATATATATATATATATATATATATATATATATATATATATATATATATATATATATATATAGTGGTTGGGGGTTGCACTTGAAGACATTTAGTCTTGTTTTGTTGTAGTATTAACAGTTGACGGTTTGAAAACGTCTAGAAGCCTCTTTCAGAGACTTATTGTATATAGTTGTATTATTGCATCGAGTTTGTCATTGATTATTAATTAGTCAATAGTCACATATGATAAGAGTTGGTTAACAATAGGTAGTTCATGTCTTAAATTGGGTCCTACGTAGGGAAGATTTGGGGAGTGATATGGTTGACCCTATAGGGTTGGCCTCTCTACAAATTATGGCTCGTTTTCAAAATACAACATTTTCAAAACTTGCAATGATTTTAAACCAGTGCGTTTTTCAAAACATAGCTTTTTGCTAATAAAGACGTTTGATATATGATTTTAAAACGCTATTTCTATAAACTGAGTAGTTGAAAAAATTGACAATTATACCCTTTTAAAAACAATAAGCCTTGCTTCTAATTAAATACATATGACTATAAATATATAGTAATAGAAGTATTTGTTCTATTTTTGTTAACCATTTTTTTTGTAAAAAATATCCTCACTTTCTATTATTTTTAAATTTTAGAGACCAAAATTTTCAAAATTAACTAGTAAAATGAACATCCCCTCTTTTTTTTTCCTTTGAGAAATAAAAAAAAATTGAAATTATAAAACTTGAAAATCTTTAGATAATGATAAACAATGTACAGTAACATCTATTCGATCAATTTTCTCCTCCCTCCTCAATATGACACTATGACAAAGAAAAACATAAAGTCAAGTTTCTCTCTTTCTTTCCCGCACATTTATCAGGTATCAATTTGGGACCATCCTCTTTCCATACTTCAATTTCATCTCTCTTTCTCTCTCTGACATTTCAATTCTTATACATCTTTCTCAAATTTAGTTGAAAAAAATGCTAACCCAATTATTTTGTGTTTTGTTTCCACATCCGAAAATAAATTTCACATCTAATTTTATTTTTATTTGTAATTTTGGATGAGGTCAAATCTTCGATAAGTTGTTAGAGGTGCAGGGAGAAGGTAGAGGGAGGAAATAAACGAAAGAAAATATAGGAAATTGTAGGGGATACTTTGGTCCATCACTGGGAGGGCGAGCGTTTTGTTTTGAGCGTTTATACAAAGCTGGGCATGAGTGTTGTGAAAAGGCTTCCGTTTTCAAAACGAAGAATTTCATAACGCAACACTCAAACACAATTCTTTGCATTTTATAGCACGTCTTGGCGAGTTGGCGTGTTTTGGCCCAAAACGTGTACCAAACAAACACTTAATTGTTTACTTGATTTCCTTGTTCATTGTTGATTTCCAATACCATTAAGGGAGAAACTATTACCACTACGTCTTTTGATTATCCACTACGTTTAATGTAAATAGACCAATCTATCATTTGCATTTGAAATAGTCCATGTAACATTTTACTATTTCCAAAACTACACTTTGGTTAGGACCAATTATCAACAACCATAAAAACATGATTGTTGGTTCTTTTTTTAAGGCCAAAATATAAGTACCCCCAAAGTATCTACACAATTCCAAAGTGCACCTCAGCCTAAGATTTGTCCCAATTTGCACCCTAGCCATGACATCTGTTAAAAAGATAACGAAAATTTACTTTTTAAACTTTATAATGGTAGATATTATACAACAGAAAAAAATATAACGAACTAATATATACAAATAATAAATTTGAAAAAAATAAAAAGAAACCCCAAAAATAAAAATAAACGCACAAAAAAAGTCAAATATGACTGGATAATCGACATTTTATTTAATCAGAAGGTTGTGCTAGCATGTATAATAAGCAATGTTATAATTTGTTAATGGACCTATGAATTATTGAATTATGTATTGTAAATTTGTAATTTGTTAATGGACCTATGAAGTGTTATTCATCTATTAACTATTTTTTTTGTTCTTTTGAACCGTGGTATGATATTAAATTGTTGGGTTTACAATTTTAAAATTTAACCTTATATTGTAATCATTATTTTTAAATAATTTGGTGATATTTGTGATTAATAAATTTGAAATTTTAATACTTGTTAATTATGTCATATTAAGAAAAATATTCAAAACATGATAGTTATGTTAATTATGCTATCTACTAATTTTTTTCTGTAATATAATTTATTTTGAACCGTAGAATAATATTAAATTGCTGATTTGCTTTTAAAATTTAACCTTATATTGTAATCATTATTTTAAAATATTTAGTGATATTTACTATTAATAAATTTGAAATTTTAATACTTGTTAATTATGTTATATTAAAAAAAATATTCAAAACAGAGTAATTATGTTAATTGTGCTATCTACTAAATTTCCTTTTTCTGCCGTGTAATCTATACCATTATAAAATGTAAAATGTAAATCTCCCTTATCTTTTCGTTAACTTTTCATAATTTTTCTAACGACGGTCACGAATAGGATGCAAACTGAGACAAATAGTAACGTCAAATAGCATTCTGGGACAAATCTTATGTTGAGGTACTCTTTGGGATTGAGTGAATACTTTGAGGATAATTATACTTTGGCCATTTTTTTTTAATTTTTAATTTATTTTTTTAGAATAATTGGTAACATGGGGACCAACGACATGGATATGTGAGTGTTTTAACTAATAGAGCAACCATCAAATATCTTCTGAATCAATTATTAGAAAGTTTAAAACATTGAGATTTTATGAGATAGAGGGAGGGAGGGAGGGAGGGAGGGAGGGGGAGTTATAGGATATAAAGTTATATCAATGTGTAAATTGGTCCACCAAGGGGATAAAGAGGCTTTTTGGTCTGTTAGTTCGAATTTAGTCTGAGGATAATAGTCTATGGTAGGGTTTGTTGATCTTGTTTAGAGATTTCGCTGAATTGATGTGACTGATGTTGGTTTGACTTGATATAAATTATATCGGAAGTATAAATAAAAAATCCGTAGATGAAGCGATCAGTAAAAGAAAGTGACTGTATTATGATAAGTCTAGAGGAAAGTCGTGTTCGTGCGTTAAAACAAATAATTTTTTCTTTGTTTAATTCGGTTTATAATAAATTTTTTGATTGATCTAACTATATTATGTGATTGTTTGTTATTTATTTCCGTTATATGCAATAGATTTTATTATTTATTTATTATTGAGAGTGATTGGCTTGTTTACTTTATATAATTTCTTTTGTGTTGTGTCTCTTTTTTTCTTCCTAATTTAGTACAACAAAAATAAAAAATAAGAACCATAACAATTATACTCAATAACAAATAAGAAAAATAAAAAAAAAACAATTTTGAAGGCTAATTTGGGCAATTCATTTTGTTATTATAACTGGTAGGTCTTTTTATGGCAATTTCGTTCAAACAAAGAATTGATCAGATATTGTTAACGGATTTATAAATCTCTTTAACCAAACCCACATCTGATCATAGAGCTATTTAAGAAAGAATTCAAATGATATTAAAGAGTATTTTATGAATCTTTTTTTTTTTATTTCTTAAATCGAATTAAACCCTGAAAGACCCCTAACGAGATTCAACTATGTGACCAACGACATGAATAAATGAGTGTTTTAACTAGTAAAACAACAACCGAATATCTTCAGAATCAATTATTAGAAAGTTCAAAACATTGAGATTTTATGAGATAGAGGGGGGAGGGGGAGTTAGAGGATATAAAGTTATAGTATCAATTTGTAAATTGGTCCACCAAGGGGAAAAAAGAGGCTTTTTGGTGTGTGAGTGGCTTGACAGATTGTAAAATTATATACATTGAACACGACCTTGAGTATGTATTGTATGAACCGAAAATGGATGCTAGTTATACCAATATATCATGTCCGTGTGTCAGAGGCTTTTTTTTTTAATTTTATTTTTTAATATCCGTGTTGGAAGGTGTAAGAGAAAAATGATCGATATGAAACTGTGATGGACGTGTGTTGGATTAGAGAAATTTTTTGTAGGGACGAAAGCGGATGAAGAGAAAAAAGAAAAAGAAGGTTTGTGACGGAGGAAAATGAAGAAAAAAAGAGAGTACATGAAAGTCTGATTCATTATAATTTTGCAGCGCGATGGAAAATTTGATTAGATAATTAAAATTGATGCATTACGATGCAAAAATTGATGCAGTGCGATGCAATTGAGTTATGAAAATTAAATTGATACATTGTGGTAAAAAATTATGCATTTTAAATTGATGAAACGCGATGCATTTGATTAAGTGATCCATAGCGCGCCTCAGACTCATTAAGGTTATCGTAATTTTGTCGCTTTTAAAAGTTACTTTTTTCTGCAAATATATATATATATATATATATATAAGGTACTGTAACGATTGAAAACTTATCATAGTGGAATGGTCTTACCCCAAACTTATACTCCCTTTGTCCCAAAATTATTGTCATATTTGACCCGACACATGGATTAAAAAAAATAATTGACTTAATTATTAATATTGATACAGTGTGTTTCTTTAAAGCCAATGAGGATGTGACCCAAAGTTAAAATTATAAAAAAGGAAGGGAAAATTGGTTTTTAAAATGTCATAAAAAGGAAACTTTCAATAAGAAAATTATTTTGAGACAGATGAAAAAAAATAAGACAATAATCTTAGAACGGAGGGAATAGTTTAGTAGAATAGTCTCAAGCAACTGATTTAGGCGTTTGACGATACTTAGAGCATTCCCTACTTGCAAACTCTACCCATCTTAATGTTTTAAAAAAATTAATTTAATAAATTTTTCTTGCTTTATTGATGTTGAATAGTTTAAAATTTTCATTGAAATTAAAAAATAATGAATTAACTTGATATTTTATGGAGCAATAATAATGTTAATGTTTAATTTTGAAAATAATTAACAAGTAGTTGTCAGCTTTAAGGTAATGTTGTCAACTGTCCTAATTTTGTTATTGTATTTTAAGTTATTTTGTTTCTAACCAACCTATAGAATATAAATTTGTACTATATTAATAATCACATTCATTATCTTAGCAAACACTATTTAGGAATCATCTTCTCATTTAGTTCCATAGAATCTCATTACTTGTACTCGCATCCACGAAATTAATTTCATTTTCGTGTACCAATCGAAGTCTAGGTTATCTTCTTTCAAAGTTTTAGAACTTTGATGTTCATTTTCTTTTCTTTTTGACTCTAGTATCTTCCCTTTATTGTTATTATATATTTTTTTAAATCATTAAAAAGCAAAAAATTAAAGGGTAAATTACCCAAATGGTCCCTGTGGTTTTTCCAAAGTTGCCACTTCAGTATTCTAAAAAAAACCCTCAATGGTCCCTGTACTGAAAATATTGACTCAATTGATCCTGTCATTAGTTTTCCATCGTCACATCTGATCACGTGCAAAGCACATGCTTATGCAAAGGGATAAAATAGTCATTTTATCCACACTTTAAAAAAAGTACATGGACCAAACAAATTAATTTAAATTTTGAGCTTAGTTTCCAACCCCTCCCGTTGGTTGAGCAAGAATAAGCTTTTTTGGGCTATTTGGATGGTCCTTCCACCTAGTGGCGGACACACTCTTTAGGGTCTGGGGGCAGTTACCTTTTTTTTTAATGAAGAATTTTTTAAAAAAAAATAATAACCTGTAAATTTTATAATTTACTCCTACTTTTGTCAAATTTGTATATGTTGCCCCACCAGAGTAAATCTCTTCGCCACTACTTCCACCTCTCCTCAATTCTAATGAAGTTCCACCGGTTTTCAAGAAATTCTTGCACGCATCTGTGAACTAGCTCCCTTCAAATTGCAATTCTTCTCTTCATTAATTTCTCTTTTTTTCCTTCACTCACCCCAACCCAACCAAGTAAACTTATCCAATCCACTCCAACAATGGCAGCTGGCATCTTTCTCTCTCTACCCAAATTTCAACCCATCTCCCTTTAAATCCCTAAATTTCCATCAATCTTAGACTCTAAAATCTAACCAATTCATATTCCCTAAAATTCTTTCTCTCCCACCATTAACAAACAAATTTCAAATCATGGATTTCTTCATATCTTAATTTCTCTCTCCTCATTTTCATCCTATCCAGTATCTCTCTACAATGGCCTCCAATCTCCTTGACTGAGAATGTAACTAGAATGTAACAAATAAACTAACCCAATACTCCCTCCGTTCCTAAATTATCGTATTAGTGAACTTGACGCACGGTTTAAGAAAACACTTTTGACCGGATTATTAATATTAGTTTGATGTGTAGTTTACTTTAAATCACATGTGTATATGACTCATAATTAAAGTATGATGAAAAAATAAGGGCAAAATGGTAAAAAGTGTTGTACTAAAAAGGAAAGTTTTAAACAAAACAAATTATTTTGAGACGAACGAAAAAGGAAAGCATGACAATAAATTGGGGACGAAGGGAGTATATTTCCTTGACCGAGAAGCTACAACTTCAAGAGATGGACGGGGTGACAGTTTCCATCGAGATACCCAACTCACCGTGTAATTCGAGATTTGGAGAAAGAGAAAACAAATTGTATATGTGAGTGGTTCGTACCGTGTATGTGGGTTAAATTTTTGGGCAATGTTAAAGCGCAGGGGAATATGCTTGGCCTCGTTGTGGACTATAAAATTGTGTGTACAGAGTCGTCACCTCTATTTTAAGGTTAAATAGAGAAAAACCCAAAATACCAAAAAATGTAGGTTCGGAGGCTAAGTTACGATTTGGGAAAGGGTTAGACACCCAACTAGCCCTTTTGGTCTCATAGTGGGTTTTGCTATAAAAAACATGCTTAGTTTGTGTATGTTTAGTTTTTTAAAAAATACTTATATATATATATATATATATATATATATATATATATATTGGAAAATGAATGATATTTATTTTAAACATTATAATAACGACTATTTTTGTCAATATAAGAACATGATTTTTATTATTATTTACAAATTAATGATGCAAGGACATATTATAATTTAACTACATAGAGTTAAGATTTTATGTACACATATTATTTATAAACACGCATTATTAGCATATCTACACTTTATTATTAATTACATTAATATATGTAGAGTAACATTTAACTATTTATAAAATTATTTATAATTAATATTTACAAAAGCATGCATAACACTAATTTTCTACATTTTATCTATAATAACGGGAACAAAATAGTAGGTTGGTACCTTCCTCTTGAAACATGAGTATCTGAAGCCGGTATACGCCTAAGCTTAAAATCTTTAGATGTTTTTGAGTGTGCTTCTCATGTCTTTTCGAGAGAGAAAGTCTTTGTTGTTGTTGTTGTCGTTGTGGTAGGCGGTGTGTGGCGCTATACCCAGAATAGGTAAAGGCATTAGAAGATGTTTTGTTGGAGTTTCGACATAGTAACTTTAGTTTTTGTTGTTGTTGTTGATGATGTTGTTGTCTTTGGAATTTGGACATCACACCGATAGTATTTGGCTTTTTGATCGGCTCGCCAGGGCGATGACTAAGGCTCGGATGAAGGCTTGTGGAGCAAGGAAGGCTCGCTCGGGCGAGGAGAGGAGGCTTGCTCGGAGCAAGGAAAGGCTCGCTTAGGCGAGGAGACTAGGAGGCTCGCTTGCTCAAGCAAGGGAGGAGAGGAGGTTGCTACCTTTGAGGGAGAAAGAGAGAGAGCTGAGAGGGCTCTGGTGTGGAATGAGGCTGTCAAGGGTCTTTTTTTATAGGCCAAGAGGGAACAAGATGATTGGCGGCGGCTGTGAAGGAAGTGGTGTACCTTGCGCAGAGAGAGTGGGCTGTGTAGTGTACACAAACTGGAGACCACAACTAGAAAAAGGTGTGGCTCCTTGGAGGTGGGCGCGGCACCATCAGCTGCAAGAGGGCAGTGCACGCGACTCCTGGTCTTGGGGCGCGACACCTTCAGCTTGTTCCCCTTTTTTCTGATGTTTTCACTTTCCTTCCTTCGTTAATTTCCTGTTAGGCCCGTTAAGTCCTAGTTGCCTTCTAACTTAACGGAAGCAAATGTCGTTAGTCCAATTAATTTGTAAATTATATATTTTAGGACATTGTAAATTAGGAGTATGAATTTTGGGTGTCTACATGCAAAGTGTTTGATTGGAAACGGTGATGATTCATACTTCCCAAACGATGACCATCTCAAGTATGTAGCCACGGTTGACCAATTTGAAGAGGACTATGGGTAGAGCTACTTCTCCAATGTGTTTGTGGTGGCAGAACATCAGCACCACAGGGAGGAAGAGCCAATGGGATGGTGGGTCTAACCTTAAAAGATTTAAGTTCATATTTGTGATGTTGTGTTGCTTATGTTTAATTTAAAAACTTTTTTTTATATATTATGTCTCTTCAAACAATAGGTAGTTTTGATTAAAATTTTATTAATTTCCCAAATGGTCCCTGAACATTAATAAGATGCACTGGAAGATCATTAATTACTAACCTACCCATTCTTACCAAACAATTTACAAACCCACCACCCTTTCCCAACCACGTTTGAAATGGATACAACACAATGCAAACTACTTCTTCTTCGTTTTACAATAACGCAAACTCCCTCTTGTTCGTCGTGGATCAAGCGAACTACAATAACAATCTTCAACAGCAACAACAACAAAACAACAAGAACAACAACATACTCTCTCTCTATTTTGAAACTCATACTACAATTAATGTCTTCAAGCTCAACAACATGTATGAATTTTCATTATCCTCTTATATTTGAATACTAGTTTTAGGTCCAATTTAAGTATCAATAACAATGTAAGATTATGTCATTCATAATTTTGGGTTGCATTTGTGAAAAAATAGAAATAAAATTGAAATTTTGAATATAAGGCTCGGTTCGGACTTGGTTTGATGAACACCCTTAGTGTTGTTCGTCCAGCACTGACCGAATAGCTCAAAGGGTGTTCACCACACCCTGGCCGAACACCAATAGCTCTGTTCATCTTAGCCTGGCCGAATGAGCCCCTATCTGTTCCTCTTACACTGGGCGAACAAGCCCTTGTTTGTTCATCTCAGACTGGACGAACGAGCCCTTGTCTGTTCATCTCACACTGGCCGAACGAGCCATGTCTGTTCATGTTATTCTAGCCGAACAACTCTGAAGCTGTTCATCATGCACTGGTCGAAACTCAGTCTGAGCACACTTTTCTTGCGTGATTTTGTTGTTTGGGAACTAGAACCTTAGTATGATTTATTTTATTTGATGTTTACAAGAAAAAATGTTAAAAGATATTTATTCAAGGACAAGGAGAATGTCGATGGTATCAACTAGAAAATAAATGGAACAACAACGTCAACAAAAACCAAAAGTTGAACTAGAACAACCGCATAAGATGTTGCAGGGGGAGGGGCAAGAACACGAGCAGAGGCAGGAATATCAGTAGGGCAAACATGAGCATTTTTAGCAGGATCAAGAGCATTTTTAGCAGGAGCAAGAACATTTTTCTTATGAGGTGCAGCAGGGGCATTTTAATGTTATGACTTGTAAAACAGTTGGTAATTGTGGTTATGACTTATAAAACAATTTGTATTTGTGGTTATACGTAATTTAAAGCAACATAACCAAACCATCATTAAAAGAGATAACAAGCATCATTAACCGCACATGTCTAAAATTGAAAGTTAAAATACCTAATTGAGCCCTGAATTAAAACACATGTCTTTAATATAATATAAACATCATAAGACCATTCTCCCTTTCGGTCACACGCACCCAATCATACAAATCTTCCCGAGATGAAAAATTGGTGTGATTTATGAACACATTGATGTTGTAGAGACCCGACCCGGAACCCAATACGGAATCCCAAGGTCGTGCCGCCAAAAGAAGCTAAACAACCAATGAGCCGCTAAGCATGATGGCACAAGTCAAATAGTCGAACTATACGAGCTATAACAAGGAAGTAAAGTCGTGAAAGCAAAACAGAACAACAAATTTCAAAACTGCGAAAGCAATATAATAATAACATGCCCGAGCTATCAAGCTCCAAGCTAAGCACGACCAAAGAAATAGTAAATCTCTCGGCCCAAAAAAAAATCGATCCACGTGATGCAACATTGCGCATGGGTAACAACCCTCGGCTAAACAAGGCTGGCGAAAAAACAAGAACCTAACCTGATAACAAAAACCTCAACGGCTATACATGTTGGAGACAATAACAACAACATCAACAACAATTAAACCAAAAGTCACGTGGCTACTGCGTGCCCGGGTGACAACTGAATAATTACTATAAACTAAAGTACATAAGCTCGACGATACATGTCGGCTACAAAAATACAACCAACAAGAATTACCCAAGTGTTCTAGCCGACCGTAAAGTCTATATTACTTTACATAAAGTCGACCTCACAAAAATAACAACTTGCATAATATAAACTAGTACTCTTGCCCGTGCCGATGGCACGTCGTCAGTTTGAGAATTTATCAATAAATGAAGTAGATAATGTGGAAATGAATTAATATTTACTTATAATTTGTAGGGGTTTGATATATGCACACTACACAAGGAAAATGAGAGAAAACCCAAATACCTAACAAAATAAAACATTTTACTTCGATATTTATTTCATAAGAAAACCAAGAAATAAATATTTTAATTGTAACTACTGTTAAAATACGAAAAATAAAATTTTATTGTTTTCTCAATAACGAAAACTCAGCCTTTTTCTTCTGAGGGTTCTTGGTTAACAACAATGGTTGGTTTGGAAACATGAGATGCAATAACTTTGTCTATTATTTTCACCTACACACGAGACAAAGAAAATGCAAACACATTCAGTTAACTAAATTTTATGCTTCATCTACAAAACTCGAATCATTCCACATATTATCATACAAAATCTAACAGGCGAACGAAAATGTATTTGATCAAAATTAATCAACCCTAAAAGCTAAAATAATGGCAATTAAATCAATGGAAACCAATACACATGCCCCAACAAACGAAACCCCAACAATGAGAAGAGGTGCAACATTCTATAAAAATAAACTTGTGCCCATGCCGATGGCACGACGCTAGTATGAGCGTGATCAATATGTGAACCGAGCATTGTGAAAATAAATTAATATACCCTTTAGATTTTGTAGGTGTCGCATTAATGTAAATTACACAACAACATCCTGAAAACTAAAGAAATAAGACATTTTATTGGCTGTAAAAATTAATAACTCATCTTAAAAAAAATTTATAACTCATCTTAAAATAATATAATTAAGCATCCAAAAGCATTCTCTCTCTCTCTCTCTCTCTCTCTCTCACACACACACACACACACACACACACACACACACACACACCAACCCAACACTTATTAATTGAAATAAACTTAAAAATGAAAATTTCCGCAAACAAAAACCACAAAATAAATTGAATAAGAAGAACTAACAAAATACTATTTCGAAATCGAAATTACAAAGATTTCAGACCAATAAAGGAAACTGATCAAAAGTTTTTTTAAAAAAAATAAATAAAAATACAAATATTCAAAATTACAAAAGTTGATTATAAAACTTACAAACAAATTTTTTTCTGATAAAAATTAAACTGATTCAGTTAATTATGATAACAATCAAAAATAAAAAAATTCAAATACAAATATTTAAAATTACAAAAATTAATTACAAAACTTACGAACAACATATATATATATATATATATATATATATATATATATATATATATATATATATATATATATATATATAAGCGAGACATAAATTAAGTTGGAATTCAATTGATTACGATAACAATCAATTAAGAAACTACAACTAAATATTTGTAAAACAGTAAAAGTAATTTTATTATTAATGAACTACTAAAAGTATTATTTTCTTTAAAAAATTGACTTTCAAACGGGGCCTCTTTGCCCGAAACCGAGGGATTAATTTAAAAAAACGAGTCGGACAAAAAAATGGGCCTGAAAAAAATTAAAGTAATTAAGTTAATTACTAGATAATTACGGTCATAATATATCAGTAAAACAATAATTGTAAATCAAAATCTCAGTAAAACACTAACGATAAAACTATAAGGTGTCGTTTGGTAGTCAGGATTAAGGTCAGATAGGATTAATAAGCCGAGTTGTCCGATGTTTGGTACGCAATAGGTGGTCGGGACTAATAGCACGAGTTATCCGGATTAAGTCATTATTCTCTCACTATTAATACCAAGGGGGAGAGTGGTATTATTAGCGTCCTCATTAAAAAAAATTGGGATTAACATTTGTAATCTAAAAACTACCCCCGATATACAAGTGATCATTAATAGCGAGGGCACTAATAGTACTGAGATTAATAATACTGCTTATTCTTATCCGACTACCAAACAAGCCCTAAAACATAAAACAATAATTGTAAAACCGTAAACTAATAGCTGCAAAACCGTAATATCTCAGTAAAAAAAAAACTAATTTTCGCACGCTTGGATTTCTAAATAAATTAAAGCCGTAGGATTTCAATAATAGAGTGAATACAGCCTGTAATTAATTTGGTTCACAATAAATAAAAGGCAAAGACTTGTATAAGACGGTCTTACGGATCCTAAATCCGTAGGACGGAGCCCCATTTAGAAATTCGCGGATTAATAACTAAACCTGTTAACATAAATCACAAAAGTTGGTTGGATGAGTTGGTAAAGGGTGAACTTTAAAGGCTTAACCCGCGCCTAGTCTAAGGTTTGACTCCCTCCAGCATCATAATTTATTTTCAATGTTCATTTCCTCTATTTCCTCCACTTTCAATGTTTGTTAGCTCCGTTAGCCTTCCGTTAGCATCAATTGCCTGGGATACTTGACAGATCCTAATGGACTTTGACGAAATGCTAAATGACACATTTAAAACCAAACGTGACACATTAAAAACACAAAAATGACACATTTTAATGTTAAAAATGACACTATAAATGAAAATTTATTATAATTTTTACTAAAATACAAAGTAACACTCTTAATACTAAAAAGTGACACATTTAATACTAAAAAGTGACACTCTTAATACTAAAAAGTGACACATTTTATACTAAAAAGTGACATTATTAATACTAAAAAGTGACACTCTTCATTAAATAATTTACCGGACCAAAATGAATCATCTCGTGTTTCAAGTTAATCTTCTACATGCCTAGATCATGCTCGCTCTGTTACGAAGATAAAAGAAAAAGAATTAAGGTAAGTATTGAAAAGGACAAGAAAAAGACTACTGATTTTTCTGTTTTCCATCAAGCCAAGGAATTTGGTTCCAAGACTCCTAATGCTCGGTTATTTTAGACATATTTTTAGTAAATTTTGTATGTTTGAGTAAGAAACATATACTTTACCTTGAAAAAGTTATAGTTTTGTGTTTTTAACGATTGACACTTGGGATTATATACATTTCTATGAATGGGAAGATATGTTTCAGTAGTGTTCAATTGTTTATTACTATTAAAATCACTAGCTCAAAAGTGACACACTTTAGTCCTAAAAGTAACACACTCCAAGCCTAAAAGTGACACTCTTATTGATACAAATTGTATGATTATAAACATGGGTTGTTTTACTAAAAGTGACACACCTAATGCCTAAAAGTGACACAATTAATACATAAAAGTGACATACTAAACGTGACACTTATGAATAAAAATTTAAAGATGAAAAGTGATTTTTTTTGCCAAAAGTGACACACGTAAAACTTAAAAGTGACGCATTCTATGTTTAAAAGTGACACTCTGATTTAAAGTAACTAAGTAAAACTTAATCAGACCTAAGACAACAATTATCCAAAAGTGACACACTTTTGTTCTCAAAGTGACACACGCCAAGCCTAAAAGTAACACTCTGATTGATCGTAAATGTAAACAATGTCAAAATGACACATCTCGGTAATAAAACTTAAAAACAATCTTAAGAGGTTTCAAACCTTAGACCGTGCAAATTCCAACAACTTATGAGATTCGTTGTGAACCATCTCACCATATTGGTTTTTATCTTATAACGTATTATTAATTTATTATGACCTGCAAATTTATAATTCTCATTAAGAAGAATTAAAACCAAATTACGTAGCTGAAGGGTTTTCAACCGCCGACCTCTGGTCGACCAAACCTTCAAGGAGCACTTCCGTCCATCTTGCCAAACGCATGACTATGATTTTTATTAACATATTTAGTTATTAACCCGCGAATTCCTAAATGGGGCTCCGTCTTACGGATAAGGATCCGTAAGGCCGTCTTACAGGAGACCATCTCTAAATAAAAAGCATAAAACTGTATTTGTACTTGGTTCGCAATAAATAAAAAAACATAAAATTGTATTTGTACTTGGTTTATGCCCACATGTTCTAGCACAGTAGAATCCTCATTTGGCAAGCATATCAACTCCAAATATAAAATTATTTTTAACCAAACAACAAAGATTACATCACATTCAATCAAATTCTCACTTTTCTAAACCAACAACATTTCTTAACACAACTATCTTCCTAGGTTTATACTTTTAACCGGACAATATCAGTTCTAGAATATCATATAATTTATCTTTTCCAACAAATAACAATTAGGGAAGGAAAAATTGAAAGAGAGTAGTAGCAGCATAATCACCATGTTCAGTTTTGTGGGTTTTATTTTAGGTCCCTGAATGTAGCAGCAGCATAACAACTACAATAACAACCCAAATTACATAATTCATTTATTTTGTCAACATGTCTCTGATTCATTTTGGCTCAAATTACAGAAGAAGGGAAGGAAAGGGAGAAGAAGTAAAGAATTTTGGCAGAGAAAAGAACTGTGGGTCAGACTTGGGTTCACTCCTTCCACCCCAACCAGTCTTATATCTATCGTATCAAAGCTGCTAATCAGACTTGGGTTAACTCCCCCTTGTGGAATAGTTTCTGTCCGATTCCTTTGATCCCCAAATGTTCTTTCTGGAAAAAAAGAACTCTGCTCCAAAGAAGGCAAATTGGGAAACCACCGGACGGGTATGTGAAAGAGGGGAGGGAGGAGATTGAATTTCACTCTCTCTTTCTGTTTCTCTTGCAGCCATGGTGGTGACAACTCAAACGAAGGAAGAACGAGTTGCAGCCATGGCTGTGACAGATCCTCAAAAACTAAAAACTAAAACAAAAAAAGGAAAACAAAAAGAAAAATAAGAAACCTAGACGAACGAAGAACGAGTTGCAGCCATGGCGGTGACAAAGCTGGCTAAAACTTACGCCAAATCGAGATCTTCAAAAACAATTTTTCAAAAACCAAAAAGAAAAAATCACAAACCCAAATGAAGGAAGAACTTACAAAGAGAAAGATCAACCGAGAGCAAGGATGAAGAAACCGACCGAGATGGAAGAAAGGGAGAGGAATAGGAATAGGTTGAGGAATAGGAATAGGCTGATCTAGGAAGAGAGAAGAAGAGAGAAGAAGAGAGAGGAAGAGTAGGTTGAGAGAGAGATGGATGATGGTTTCAATTGTGTGAGAGGAAGAGAGAGAAAGAGAAAACAAATTGTAGAGAGAAAAGAGGGAATCAGTGAAATAAAATGTGCTTACAAACGGTTTAGATTTGTGAGAGTTAATCCTGGTCAGTAATTGTGTTTGGTAAAAACCAATCCTAGCGAGTAGTTAGCTTTTTATAACTAACTGATCTCTTTTATATTATTGATAACGATGCTATAACGAAATGAGACTCCACGAGCTACAACTTGAAAGAGTTGGCTGCTACCAACACGAATACACGATCTCAACTCGTTCTATCGACGAGCTGCGCACTACTATAATCACGATCTACTCGGCCTCTACGCGGATAACGAGCAGCTGCACACTAAAACAAAGTACGGAGTGAGTCATAATGACTCAGTACGCTACACCAAATAACATGATAATATGCACAGTTATTAAATAGTTATGGCATCATGTTACTACAATAAGACCGTGAACATATATCATAATACTATCAATACTTCACATAAATACCATTTTTCCAAAACCTTTATGCAATACAATGATATTCACGTAGATGCATAAAACAACAAAGAATCCTTTTCTTTCCTTTTTCAAATCATTCATGCACAATATGATATTCATAAACATGCATATAAATCACAATATAAATCATAGTTTACTTCTCTGATTTTTAACAAACTCATTGAATCAGGACATGCTTCCTTGATTCGCTTCTGTTGCACTGCTCCTGCAAATCACGTGCACAACAACATGTGCTCCCAATACCGATTCTCTGGTATTGTTGGCCCTGAGACATCTCTCAAGTACCATAGCTTCCAAGGTCATGCTTTATTGCTATAAACAATGGACAACTACTTCCCCATCTTGGTCGCAGTGGAGGCGTGTGAGACCCTTAGCCTCCGATACGACGACCCATAGCAATCACAAATCTCATAATTCGTGAGGACGATGTGTCGTCCCATTATTGACTAACCACACTACAAAACCCGATAAGGCCCATACATCTGGTTACCTTATCAAAACCAAAACTCAACAAGGCTCCACTATCCGATCACCATGTCCAAACCAAGCAGGTTAGTATTCCTACTTCAACATATTACTTTACACATACAGGAAGGTAATTAATATCACATACATGCATATATTTGCAAGTATAACACACATAACAAGACTAGTTATTTAATCTAGCAACCATATACATATTGAGTTCTTAAAGATTCCCAAACACATATTTCATAATTCCAGATTGAGTTCCTAATCAATCCAAGCCAATTAGGTTTCACACTCTACCACTATATCACAATCATGCATATATACCGAGGCGATTAATTAGTTCTTACCTCAATCCATATATCAAGGCTAGTTATTTAGTCTAAAAACAATCCTTATTCATTGAGGTCTACAATGATCCCCAAACATAAACATACTAAGGTCGTAATTACTTAACCTCAAACCATAAACCAAGACTACCACGAGTCTAACAACACTTAATCGATGGTGTCCTCATGAATCCCCATGGTAAAATCCTACCAAGGCCATATTTACACTTGACCCAAAACCACATACCAAACTATGTATTTAGTCTAAAATAATTACCTCTTGAGGTCCTTAAAGATCCTCAATACAAACCCGTCAAGAATACTAAGTTATCCCCACGACAACTCTCAAAACAAGATTATACACGTAGTCTCCCAATTCATTTCATGTCGGACTTCTATTAGTCCTTCTCTCATAGTGTATACATCTATACACTCAAACCCACACTCAAAGCATAATATGACTATCACTAGTCCACTCTCACAAGTGCCCACTAAGTACACTTAATAACATCTCGACTGGAATGGTTGTCCATCCGTCGATTCACCTTCATACCCTTTCATAAAGACTCCAAAATAGTCTACTAATAATCCGTTCCCTAACGTACACGCCACCATATAATTCTCGTGAGTTACTTACTCTAAGTCAACATAATTCCGAACTCTCTTAGTTCAAAACATATTCATTCTCGTAGACTTATCAAGTTTAGGTGTCATTTGGACACACACACAACATGACCTCACGGCTCAACATAACCGAGACCAACATGTCTCAAATTCCGTAGGATTCAAACACTTCTTACTCACGTGTTAAACAAATCCTTAATCGGCTCTTTTGAGTCTAAACTTAATAATTCATACTCGGGTCATTCCCGACCTAAGTCCTATAATACCTTCATAATACAATTGAGACAGCGTCCAAAGTTCGACTGTCAAAACCCAACCAACTTAAGCTTATTCCATTAATGGTATTAATTTAGAGTTTGAGACTAATATTTAGTCTTTAATCACCAAGTGTCCAAGGGGTACACTCTCGAAAATTCCAACGGAATGGTTATCTAACCACATTCCTACATCTCTCATAATCATCCTAAGATCGTAACTCGACCCTCAAACACAACAATGCACTACCGTGCTTTAATAAAGACTCTAACAAGTCACATTCTCAATACATACCATGGTACGATCATCAAACTATTCTCCCAAGCCTTCCACAAACACGCAAGGTTATCATTCAACCCTCTATCAAGATAACGCACTATCGTGCCCAACCAAAGACTCAAACGAGTCACCATTCACAATTAAGTACCTAAACCGTATAAAACCCGATGACTTGTGATAAATTCACGCTAACGTCATCCAAGGACTTCAATTGGAGTCCTAAACCATCTCTCATTACAAAATACCAATTCGGTCTCACTCGACCAATTCTCGAGATCTCGAAATTAAGACCCAACAAACACGAAAAGTCATAGGAATTCATCATTGGGTTCAAAATAACATCTTAAATACATAATGGACTCTGTTGAGTCAAAATACAAATTCCCAAATTTTAGGGCAAAGTATAATTTCGGGATTTCTAAGTGCATCTGGGTTTCTAAATCCACAATAAGTAATTTGTTTTCAAATTACTTCAACAAACTCATTCCAATCCAACCCCGCATATTCACTAATCAATACCCCACATAAACATATCATTTAGACATGTATCAACACATTAAATCAAGAGAAATACATATCTATCATCCTAGCATCAAAATGGGCTAGAGTTTAGTAATATACCTCAATCGAGTCTTAAACAACAAGGAAAATGAAAACAAACCGGAGGGAAATACTCTATTCGTCGAGGGATTCACAATGGCGGTCTCTGCTTGACGATAGAACGGTCGAATCTACGGGAATCATTGGAATCCTCCATGGAAGCTCACATCTCTCTCTGTCTCTCTCTCCATCTCTCTCTCTCTCTAAATTGACTGGTTGATGCAAAAATAAGGACATGGGAGGGATTTCTGATTTATATATGGGAAAGTTGGGACCAAAATTCCCTCCAATGGTTTACCAAGGGTGAAGGAGAGGGGTTATTTGGGGGGTAGGATAGAAAATTCTCAACAAAATCAAAAATTGAACTTTGTTGTCATCGGGACCATGCGGTTGCATGGCCCTCCAAGCATGCGGCCGCATCCCCTCAGCTTCCCTTCTTGCTGAACAAATAGCAACCCTTACGGTCGCAAGCCCCAAAACCCATGCGGTCGCAAGGTCTCCATAACCAAAAACTCTCTAAAAGAAGTCTTAAATGACCCCTAAAGGTTCCCACAACAATCGGGGATGATGCCATGATCAAAACGAAGCTGGAAAGGACCCAAACGGTCACCAGCACAACGCACATGAACCTGAACAACGACAACAAGCGTCGAACACAAACCGAGCAAGGTCAATCTATGAACCGAGCTACCGAACATCGATCCAAGACATGTTTAACATGTCTAGCAAAGCAAGATGTATCCTATCAAGGTCGTACACCAACTAATCAACAACCCTCGATCAATTCGAGCATGCAACAATGCTAAGTCACGCAATTGAAATTCTAACACGCTAACGAGCGTAAATTGAACATCTTAAAGGTATCGGCCCTTTCTTAGCCTACCCTAACAAATGAAGTCTCCCACGATAAGTCTACCATGCCAGCTAGACGAACAAGTAAAGTTCCAGGACGTTACAGTTGTAATCCATAACAATCACCTGTTGAAGATGATGATCCCATCATTTACAAGACCAACGACACTTTACTTAGTAGGAAACATGTTTGCTTCCTGAAAATAAGCAAAAAAAAAAAAAAAAAACATGTTCAATTGTTGATTATGCACTGTTCGGCCAGGGTGTGATGAACAGATGCACTAATGTTCGGCCAGGCTGAGAAGAACGGTTGTGCTGGTGTGCGGCTAGCATGGGATGAACATGTCTGTTGGTGTTCGACCAAAGTGTGATGAACACCCTATGAGTTGTTCGGCCAATGTTCGACGAACAACCCTAAGGGTTGTTCATTACACCAGAGTCGAACAATCGATAAACCTAACTCAATTTTTTTTTTGAAAAAAATCAAATTTTAATCGAATAAAGTGCAAGAAATACTGACATTATTCATCCTCGTGACTTCTTTAAGCTTCTTGTAAGGTTTTTATTTTCACAATGTGATTATGTTTAGGGTTGGTTTTGAGAGAGTTTTGAAGAAAAAAAAATTTGAGTGAATGCCCATAATGTTCCTGTTGTGTACGTATTTTTTTTGGGTTGGGGTGTAAATATAACACAATGGGGTGTAGGGAGTATTATTTGTCTTTTAGTATAATGGTGTTATTGTCATTTGAATGGGGTGTAGAGATTAATTTATGGGGTGTAGTGCTTAGAAGGGTTTATTAGGTCATTTCACACAATGACATTTATGTAATACTTTTAAGTGATGTGTAGAAATAAGGAATTGGGGTGTGGTTAACCCCAGTCTTTTTTTAATTGAAAAAAATTACCAGCCGATACAGCTTTTAAAACGTGTTTTCAAATGAATCAAACTATTTTTTGGACATATCTTTTAGGTACAATTTTGGGTCGAAAGTGGCCCTTTTTTGTTAATTTGTCGTATAAACTTCTCCCCAACCTTCATCCTTCGTCTCCTTCTGGTTCAATTTCCAGCCCAAAGCAAATCAGCTCCACCTCCGACTTCTGTCACAAACTCCGACCCCCTACCAGTTTGTCCCACCATTGCTGCCTCTTTCCCCCAAACCCGACTCCATCTCTCTCTCTTCCTGCATGCAGCAGGCACTTGCCATCTCATTTCCCATATCCACTTTCTTTTCTCCGATTCTCCACGTAGATCCGACGATTTGAACGGGGAAGACGAAGATGGCGCTGGGGCTCTGATGAAGACAGTCGAAACTGGGGTTTAGCGGGAGCCTGAAGATGGAGATATTTTTTTTCCTTGGCGGCTTCGCTGGAGCTTTTGGCCGGAGGTGGAGCGGAGACTGGTTGGACTAGTCGGAGAAGATGAGGGAGGGAAAGATGGATGGCGGCCATGGGGGCTTTGATGGTTGAAGATCGTGGTTGGTCAAATGCAGCGGGGGATGAAGATTGAGGAAACAGACCCGACAAGAATGGTGGGCGACAGAGAGAGTGGAGATGGCGGGGTTGGTGACAGGGAAGAGAGGTCCTGATGTCAAGCCTTGGAATCAAACTGATGCCTGGATTCAACATTTTTTATTTTTTTTGGTCTTTCTGATGCTAAGCATTGGCATCAACATTTTTGAATTTTTTTGGGTGAATAAACTGTGAAAACAATGTTGATGCCAAGCCTTGGCATCAATATTTTTTGAAACATTTTTTGAATTCCTGATGCCAAGCCTTGGCATCATCATTTTTGAATTTTTTTTGGTTGAATAAACTGTGAAAACAGTGCTGATGCCAAGCCTTGACATCGGCATTTTTTGAAACATTTTTGAATTCTGGTAGCCAAGCCTTGACATCAACATTTTTGAATAAACAGTCCTGATGTCAAGCCTTAGCATCAACATTTTTTTATTTTTTTGATTGAATAAACTGTGAAAATAGTGTTGATGCCAAGCCTTGGCATCAGCATTTTTTAATTTTTTTTAGGCCGGATGAGATTTATCTTTATTAATGACATTTTTATTATTTGGCACTCACTTTGTAGTTATATAAGACTAGTTTTTTTAACACGTGCGTTAAACGCACGTCAACTAAATTGTACATAAAAAAAAGAAGGATCAGTTTATTAACAATTACACATAAGTATATCACTAATCATTATAGATTCTAAAAAAATTCATTATACACAACATTAATTGTCTTATTAGTTGATTTTCCATTTTCACCGCATATCAATATCTTCAAACCAAAATAATTTGTTAGTCTACAAATTACGACATATATTGTCCATGGCTAAATACTGATTTTTTTCTTCAAAAAGAGATATACGTGCAATTATTGACTTTGACACTTCTTAATTGTCATTGTATATGATACCAGCAAGGTAAATTATCTTCTCTAAAACTTGAAAGACAATTTTACATCGGATAGAGTTAATGGGATAAAAATATTTTCTCCAACATTGCTTCCTTTCAAAAGTTGTGTTTAAACAATGTGATCCTCAAAATTTATGATGATTAGTCTTGTTCAATTGCACAACCCTACAGCATCATGGTCCATGTTTCTTAATAGCATTATTGGAACACTATTTTTAAATGTCAATTCATGGCCTGACAACTCCGAAAACTTTATACTATTCAAAAACTTTGTATAACAAATGTACGTCTTCGAACAAACTTGAATTTTTTCCGCCTTGCAAATAGAATCTGAACTCAAATTAATAAGTTCTTCCTTTTGAATGATTACTTTTATTAAATTATATTTTTATTTTATGAATAAAGAAATTTCTTAGAAGAAAATAAGCTAAAATGAAAATAACGAAATTATTTTTACTGTTAACTATTTTGATTTTAATAACTTTCCTTATATTTTTTGTTTTATTGACTTCTTAACTATTATTTTGTGTTATTTTTAAGAATTAGTTTTACGGAAAAAATTTGTTCCGTAATTTTTTATTACTATTTTTCTAACCTCAGTTTAAATTGTTTTGTTTTATTGACTCTATAACTATTATTTTTGTTCTATCAAATATTTTTATTTTACTAACGTATTTTTGTTTTACATAACTATTTTTAATAATTTGTTTTAAACTTTTGTTCTGTAAATTATTTTTATAAGTTTACTAACCTCAGTTTAAATTATTTTTGTTTTATTGACCCCGTAACTATTATATTTGTTCCATCAAATATTTTTATTTAACTAATGTATTTTTGTTTTACATAGCTATTTTTAAGAATTTGTTTTAAATTTTTGCTCCGCAAATTATTTTTACTATTTTAGTAACCTCAGTTTAAATTGTTTTTGTTTTTATTGACTTTGTAACTATTATTTTTGTTCCATCAAATATTTTTATTTTACTAACGTATTTTTGTTTTACATATATATTTTTAAGAATTTGTTTTAAGCTTTTTGTTCCGTAAATTATGTTATTTTACTAACCTCCGCGTTAAATTATTTTTGTTTTGTTGATTCAGTAACTTTTATTTTTATAGTGGTTTGTTCCATATATTATTTTTATTTTGCTAACATCTTATATTTTTGTTTTCTTGACTCTGGAACTATTATTTTTGTTTTAATTACTATTTTTTATGTTTAAAGAGAGAAAAATATTTAAACATAATTAAAGAGAGAAGATGGTGGTGATGAGTGAGAAAATAGGGAGGAAATGGGAGAGAGAAAGAGAAATACAACCAGAGAAGGTAGGAGAGAAAAAGTGAAATAGTAACTCAAAAACCAATAACTCAAAATCCTCAGGATGCACTGGATCAGTCCAATCAGGATACCTGGCTTTCAACGTATCCTCAAATCCTTAAGCCCAACTCTGCAAATAAGAAGAACAATCTGTAAACTAGGCAGGGGCACTCCCTGCAAAGGCCCTCCGGCGTGAGAATTAGTTCAAGACATAGCAAATGTGTATACAATTCAGCAGAGTTTTGGCTAGAGAGTAGAAATCGCATACCTCTCCCCTTCATTTTCCGGGGCTTTTATAGTTGCCGGAGGGTGTAACTGCCCATAACCGTCCACTAATGATCGTGGCATTTATGGCGGGCATATTAACTGCCCCATTTACCACAACGGTCTAAACGGAGGTTTTCCCGGACATAACCATCCTCAACTAACGAAAGTTCTTGAATTAGCGAGCATAACAACTTATGCTCGCAATATAGTTCTGCTCGCTAGTTAAGCCCCCAGCTCGTTGGCATCTTGCTCGGTGGAGATCAAGACCATGATCGCTTGTCCAAGTAGTGACCATGTGCCCAGAACGTGACCTATGGCCTGGGCCTGTTGGGCCGGGTAGTTCAGTAGCCCCCTACTCCTTGTCTACCGAGCATTCATGCTCATGGCGAGGAGAAGGACCTAAAATTCATGAATTCCCTCCAAACATAATCATCAAGCCCTTTAAATGTGTGTACCAAATTTCCCGTAACCAATGGCTAAAGCGGACAGCTGCCCAAAAGGCTTTCTCAAAACCCGTGCTTAATAGGGCGAACCGTCAGCCGCCATTTCTTTTGAGTAGACAGGCCCTTTTTTCAACGAAGCATTAATGGCACCTTGGTCCAAGAGCCTCGAAAACCAAACCCTAATGATGGGCGGCCACAAAACGCCGGCTTCGCTTGGTATAAAAAACTAAAACCTCCTTCAGTTCAAACTTTATCACTTTCAAAAAACTTCCAGAGCTTTGAGAGAACCGATTTTTGCATCTACGAATTCCAATCAAGACCAGCGCCAGGATTCAACCTTCAACAACTTTCCCAGATTAAAGACCAGCATCTTTCAACGAACAACAGGTACTCTTATGCTTCCATTTCTGTTTCTTCATCACATTTTCATCATTTCTGTCTCGAGTTAGGGCTCATGTATCATTCAACCCTTTAAACCCCTAATGCGAACTATCTGAACACAAAGATCCATCAATTTCAACTCTTTCCATCCGCCTTATCTTTCTTTTCATCACCCAATTACCCCCAATCACTGCAGGAATCAAGGAATCAATGATCGGTGCCCTGCTCATCGATCTCATAATCGGCTCTTAACATGAATTTTAATTTCACTTATACTAGCATGACTGCTCCGAACATAGTTTAATAAACACTCCTCGATTTCGTTTTCCTGTAGGATGTCTAGGGAGGGTACTGTGTCAGAAATCGAAGGTCGAAGCTATGACCATGGTGTGCCGGAAGAAATTCCGCCATCCTCAAGTTCAAGCTCTGAGGAAAGCGAGCAGGAAGAAATCCCTTTAATCCCTCGTCGACGAAAAACCCAACAATCAATTGAGCAAGGAACGAGCAGCAGAAATCAGAACCCCTCTGTAAGCGACCAAGGAGGAAACTTTCCTGACGCGAGTAGTTGCCAGCTCGGGCTAAATCCCAGCTCTTCTACCCACACCATTCCATACATCCCACCCTCAGTCAAATGGGACGACCTGACTTCTGAAAGCGAAGTCAGTGCTTGGTTCTATTCTCTAGGAATAAATCCCAAACACTACCGAGTCCGCGCTTTTGACCTAGACATAGATAAGAAAGGTCACAACTTCCAGGGAGACAATATGGTTTTTTATTTCGATTTCTTCTTGGTCGGGCTTCGCCTTCCACTCGACCCTTTCGTTGTAGAGTTCCTTAACGACTCCAACACCCTTCCATGCGACCTGACCCGGACAACCATAAGATTCCTAATGTCTTTCACAGTAGCCTGTAGGTTGCTCGGGTTCGAACCCGACATGACTTTATTTCGAAATTTTTTTCTTTTCTCTCTGGATAAGAAATCTGGACGTATCACCGGGCGATCCAACCCGAACTATTTCAAACTTCTCAGCGAGGGCCCGAACAAAGTTGATGGGTGGGATTCAAAGGCTCTGCTCATCGAATCAAGAATCAGTTGACCCTTCGCTCCTTACCTTACCGACTACAGGCTCCCCGAACACGATAAGAACGGTAATGAAGCCGAGAACCCAAGATAGCAAGAGCATCTCGTCGTAACTTTGCTCTGAGTGAAAGAAGGACGAGATGGCCGGGCCGGTCAAGATTTCGTACTCGACTGGCGAGCTCTCACCTCGGATTTGACCCTTCTCCGACAAGCCGGGATCCTCAACCTTCCCCTGGAGGGGGTTATACCTCGAGTTACTATTGACCCTGAGCTTCCACATCCATATTGGGGTACATGCCACGATAGAAAATTCCCCAACAATGTGATGACTGTGCGCGAGCTGGAACTCCTTGCAGACCTCCTTTTTCTCTTACTGGTCTACACTCAACTGTACTTTACCTTGAACTTGTAAACTTTGCTTTCTTCATATATTAATGCTCGTTTCAATTTTTGCAGACATGAGGTAATTGACAGATGTTAACAAATTCCTTCAGGTTGCCAAGAAAGGATCGAGTAAACGGAGCAAGCACCTCTCAACCCAACCCCACAGCACCTTCCTCCCGTCCCCGACAAAGACTACCGTCCGCTGCACTAAACGCAGCCAACCTGAGCCTAGTCAACCCGCGACGGTTATCACTCCAACCCCCACCACACAAAGGGTCGAAACAACCCCCTCACCTGTCATCATCATCGAGCCAAGTGAGAGTTCGAGGAGAAACAGATGCCGAGCAGATAAGGCCGTGCTCGAGGAAGCCACTCCTTCCACCCCATCATGGCAAAAGGAGAATTTCCTTATGCCGGATGACAGGGATAAAGTTGCAGCCCTCATTGTTGAACTCTCCGATGTGCCCGACCTTGACAACATCAATGTGTACAAGCGAAGTGGATTCCAAGCCACTGCTGGCCTTGGATTAATGAAGCGACTCCACCATGGCGGGATCCAGAAGAAAAGCAGCGACCAAGCGAGCTCGGTTTTGATTGGAGAAATTGGGATGTGTATGACTGAGGTAAAGTCTTTTCCTTCCAATTCCATGTTCCTTAACACTCCCCCACTTCTAACAATATCTTTTCTTGTAGATTGCCAACAAATCAGTTCTAATGTACGAGCGCCAGAGCAATCTCAACACCAACGCCGCCTAACAAGAAAAAGAACCGCTTGAAGAAACGATCAACTCCATTCAAAGCCGAAATGAAGTCGAAAGAGGAGAGCCTCACCAGCAAAGTTACTGAACTCTCCAAGGTTGAAGCAGAGAAGAAGAATCTAGAATCCCACTTAAACTTTTCCAAAAAGTCTGAAGAAGCGGCTTTGAACAACATTGCTGGGGTCCGGAAGGATCTCCGAACTAGTCAAACCGAGCTGGAAGAAGCCAAGGCTAAGATTGCCGAGCTCGAAGAAAAACTGAAGGTGGCAGAATCTCTCCCGAACGAGGAGCAAAGACAAGCCATTATCGAGGATTACAAGGATTCCGAGGGATTTACTGCCTTGGTAGAAAGTGAAGCATATCCCTTCTTCCTTCAGGGAGTCAATCATGTGCTAAGGCAACTTTCATGTAGCGGGCTAGAGATTAGGCCTGAACTGCTAGTTGAGTGGGGCACTAATCCAATTTTTTGCTCTTCTGCCCGGCCTGGACACGCCTTCGTCCCATATACCGAAGATGAACTCGATTCTCTCGCTGAGGCTGACGCAGAAAAGAATATGTCTCCATGGATTCCTCCTCCCATTGCCGAAAACAACATAAGCGAGCTGATGACTCAGATCTGGAAGTCTCAAGCACCACCAACGACAGATGAAAGTGCCTCCAACCAAGCCGAAAATGATGAAGTAATCATCCTCGAAGCCGCCACAGAAGAAACAACCGAGCAAGACCCACCAACCGTCAACAACACTGCACCGGGTGCCTGAAATCACTGTTTTTTGGCCTGTGTGCCCAGATTTCCAAACAATATGCATTTGTGTCTGTAATATTTCGCTACTAATTTCTTTTTCTGGCTTTATGAATGCTTTCTATTTCGCTATGCTTACTTGTTTTTCAACTAAGAATTTTTGTTTTGAACATCCCAACTCTTTTCCCGAGCAAAGGCAAACTTTACTCGTGAAAAAGAAAATCATAACCAAACAGGCAATCCCACTCGAACACCAACTCTTTTCACGAGCATAAACCTCTTTATGCTCGAAAAATAGAATAATCGAGTACAGGGAGAACGACTATCTCGAACACCAACTCTTTTCACGTGCATAAGTAGCTTATGCTTGTAAAAAGAGAATAATGGAGGAAACACTTAACTCGAACACCAACCCTTTGCGCGAGCACAAATAACCTCGTGCTCGCTAAAGAGAATAATCGAGAAACAAAAACAACTGACTCAAACACCAACTTTCAAACTAAAATTGAAAGCATAATTGAGTTTTGCCATTATCACTTGCCATAAAAAGAAAAGATCAAAGAATTACATACTGCCAATGCCAATCACCAATAATATTTCTTCAAGTTATCTGCATGCCATGGATGTTTCAGTTCGTCTCTATCTTCTATTCGTAACATATAGGTGCCTTCTTTAACAATTCTAGTAATCTGAAAAGGCCCTTCCCAATTCGGTGAAAGCTTCCCCCACTCAACTCGATGACCTGTTGCTTCAATCTTACGGAGGACCCAGTCGCCCACAGCAAATGACTGACCACGAACCCTTTTATCGTGGTGGGCCTTTGCTCGTTGCTTGTAATTGGCCATTCTCATCTTAGCCTCCAACCGCTTTTCCTCTAACAGATCCAAATCGACTGACCGAGCTGCCTTATTGGATGTAGCGTCATAATGCGAAACTCTATGAGTAGGCAGATACATTTCCACGGGAGCCATAGCCTCGGACCCATAAGCCATGGAAAAAGCCGTCTCTCCAGTTGGACCCCTGACTGTTGTTCTAATCGCCCACAAAGCCGAAGGCAATTCATCTACCCATCTTCCTGCCTTATCCTCCAAATTTTGTTTAAGGACATGCAAGACTTGCTTATTTGCGGCCTCAGCCTGCCCATTGCCTTGAGGATATGCCACCGACGATTGCTAATGTTTCACTCGCATCTGCTCGCATGCTTTGGTAAACTTTTCAGAAAATTGGGTTCCATGATCAGATACAATCGCTCGTGGGACACCAAATCGACACCAAATATGCTCGTGAACAAAATCGATGACATTAACCTCACTGATGGTCGCTAGAGGCTTAGCTTCCACCCACTTGGTGAAGTAATCCACAGCTACCACTGCATACTTGAACTTTGACCGAGCTACTGGAAATGGGCCAATAAGATCTATTCCCCACATATCAAATGGCCACGATGCTACCACATGAGTCTACTCAGTAGATGGCAATCGCGGTATGTTCCGCATAGGGTTGACATTTGTCACACCGGCTACATACATTTTCTCGAGATCTCGCCTCAAAGTTATCCAATAGAATCCAAATGCCAAAACTTTTTCTCGCTAGTGACCTGACCAGATGACCTCCACATTTGCCTCTCATGTATTTCTCCCAAAATACCTTCACCATCTCGGTCGCTTACACATCTCAATAGAGGCCGGGTATAAGATCGCCTCAGAAAGTATGTTGTCCAAGATAACATATCGGCATGATCGCTCGAATGGTTTTAGCTTCCTTCCTATCCTCGGGAAATGTCCCCTCCTCGATGTAGCCTTGGGATCATCTATCCAACATTTTGAAGTTGGTTCAATGTCCATGATCACCTCCTTTTCT
>JABEVN020000436.1:0-31900 GCA_013146195.2 Codonopsis lanceolata | reverse complement strand
AGGAATCACTGGACGGAGGGTGGAGGAGTCTGGCTCGGAGGGTGGAGGAATCACCGCTCACGAGGTGGGGATGGAGGTATCTGCTCGGGGAGAGGAAGGTTGATCTTTGAAGCAAATCTTGTCAGTGTAGTGAAAATTCAAGGCTTTTCGAGCAGCCTCTTGCTGGCTTCACTGGCTCCTCCTCGGCGACTAAGGGCGGCTTTCTCGCCTCGGCGTCGATCGAGAAAGCACACGTTCTCGGTGGGGAGTAGGCGGATCGAGGTTGGCGGCCATTTTTCATGAGTCGGCCTTCGCCAAAGATTCGGCTCGTCGTGGGTATAGGGACGAAGTGGTGGCCTCCTCGGAGTAGGCGTCGGAAGCTTGACCATTCGGCCATGAATCTTCATGTCGATTACCCAACGACCCGTAGTGTCTAGGACATGATTGGCGCCATGTGCAAATAAGGCCTTATAGCATCGCTCGCGGACTCGTCAAGCGGTGGTTAATTTGAAGTCGTCCTCGAAGGCTATGGATTTCTTGTAGTCCTCCACAGTAGCTTGCTCGGCGTCCTTCAATTTCTGGAGCAGCTCCTCCACATGTTTCCCATCTTTGACGGCCTGCATCCTCAGCGCGTCCCTCTCCACTGCAGGCGGTCCCTTTGCTTGGCATTGGCGCGGCCGATCGGTTTGGGCTTTTTCTAGGTCGGCTTGGTTCTTCTTCACCTGGCCGACCAATTCTTCTTAGCGATAGTTAGGTCACCGTGCAGGCGACCAACCTCGAGTTACGTTCGAGCGATTCGGTTTCTTTTTTCTTGCGCCGCCGGATTTGGATCTCGAACTCGTCGGCCAGGCGAGCCTGCTCGACCTTCTCTTTTTGAGGGCCTCGTAGCGGTACCTCGGCCTCTGCTTTCTTGCGGCATGTATTCTCGTTGTACCTATCGTAAGATTGCAGGTAAAGCGTCTGCGAAAAGGAAAGATGTCGACACGAGACAAAGCGAAGGAAAGGACAAATCAATTCAAAAGCCTTACCTCGCTCGAGCAAAGTCCCACGTTCCCAGCTAGGGCGTGGCCGGCCGTGTCTCGATCGAGGCGAAGATCGTCATGCACGCGCCTCTCGATTATACCTTTTCCTACCCGGGCGCTTGGGGCTTCCACGAGCATAAGTCGATGCCTCCCGATAATGGGGCATCGCCAGGAAATTTCTTTCTGGCCTTGAGGCGTGAGTGGAGGCATCTTGAACAGTACGCCTCGGGTTCTTTGGCCCAATGGAGAAGTCGGACAGACAAGCGGCTGGAAGCGAGGAAGAGGCGGGGTCGGGACTCGGCCCGGTGGCAGAACCTCCCGAGCGAGAAGGAGGAGGGGAAAGGCTCTTCTTCCTTTTTCCTTTCCTCCTAGCATCTTTGGCGGGGGGCACCACAGAGGTGTTGGCACTTGGTTGCCCGGCAGTATCCTCAACGATTGCTGTGGTCTCTGCTCGTACCACCTCTTTGCGCGGAGGGATGATGACCTTGAACCTTTGGTGCTTTCCTAGCCAGGGCTTGCGGCCTTGCCCAAGCTTAGGTGCTCTTAGCCAGGGGGACAAAGGCATTTTGGGCGAGCCAGCGGGATCGTTCACCTTGAATCCATTGCCGGATTGATTGGCTTGTAGCTTCTCGCCTTCAATAAGGCCACATTCTTCATCCACGAAACAAGGAGAGCGAAAGCAGGGTCAATAGTTAACAATGCGAGCTAGATACAGCCAAAGTAAAAACAGTGAGAAAATCGCGTTAAACAACCATCATTATCCTCGTAAGGTGGCCGGCAATCTCCGCCCGGGCCCAAACGTTGGCATTCAACACATTCCTCCTTAAACATGTTGCCGTGGCAGTCGCCCCAATAAGGGTGGGGTCTCTCGGGCACATGGATCAGAAGGGGCTCTACACCAGGGATCTCTGCCCTCATCACACCAGCCAAGCACAAGTTGCGCGGGTTCTGAACCACTCCTTCCAATCAGAAGGAATTGTGACCAACCGCTTCGTTCTCCTCTATCACCCCCACGGCGGTTTTCAGCAGCGGCCAAGCGGGCAGTCTCTCCCGAGTGAAGTCTGTTTTGAAGCCTTGGGGATTTTGACTCGTCGTCGGCGGCGTGGGCATAAATGGCCGGCCAGGCTTCGGGACTCAATAAGCAAAACTCTCCTATCCCAAGAGTCTACCTTCCCGGGAACTTCGGATAGCAACCTCAAAAAACCGGAGTTGGCTCTCACTCCGATCCTCCCACCAGTACTCGGGGCAAAAACAAACAGCTTCCGAAGCAAATACATATCCGGTTCAGATCCTAGTAGCCTGCACGCCACTGTGAAAGCGGTAATGGCTCGGACGGTGTTCAACATCAAGTCACAGGGAACCGCTTTAGCCTCGAGCAAAAAGTCAACCAAGAAAGGCTCCGATTGGGAGCGTGGTCCAACTTGAGGGAAAAGTCGGCCAAAAATATAACTTCATTCCCTTGCTCACGGAAAGCTTCACATTCGCAGACACGTCCATCTTATTCGCCGGTAATAAGTGAGTCAACCCCAAGGATGTGAGCAGGCGGTCACTTTGTCCGCTGTGTCCAATGTAGCCCAGTGCCCGGCATAGCGGCTTTCATCAGCGTTAACGTACTAGTCGGGCTCCTCCTCCTCTTCTTCTTCTTCTTCTTCAATTCTCTCCTCAACAGGAACCACTACTGGAAGTCCACCTACCCTGGTCAGGAAGCGGGCAATGGGAATCCTATCTTGGCTATCCATTCCTTCGGGGCCACCACTGAGTGCGGCGATCTTCTTGCCAGCCAGGCGAGGCGGGTTATCTGCCTCATCGGCCTCTGTGGCCTCTCTGGCCAAATCTATTTGCTCAGTCTTGCTCGCCCGGTGAGTTTCCTCTGAGAATTTGTTCTTTGGTCGAGGCCTTGCCCGGCATGAAGCCCTCGGTCACACTCACTTCACGAGAGTCTCTCATTTGGAGAATCAACTATATCAACACGGGGTCCACTACCCGCCGAGCGTTGGCCGGCCGCGGACACAGCTCCTCCTCGCTATGCTAATTGAGGGAGACTTCTCGCTGCTCAGCGAGTCATTCCTTCCGCCGTAGCTGAAGGTCTCACGGTCATTGTCGGATGCGTCTGACATCTACATAGACATCGAGGAAAATAGCTATCAGAGTTTTGTCCGGGCAACTATGAGCAAGAGAAAAGAAAATCCTAAGTCTAGGTCAGCGTGAGGGATTCTGCCCACCTAGCGAGCAGGGTTGTGGTTTCTATTCCTCGATCTCTACTGAGGTGGACTTACCCCTAAAACCACTAACGAGGGGCCTTGAGAGATGAAGAGAAGCAATGAAACTCATTCATAAACCAGAAAAGCGAAAATAACAACGAAAGAAATTTGAAGACTTCTTGTGATTTACGTGACGATACGCCTTTCTTGAACAGTGCAGGAAGATATCGGCCAGTAGCCGTTTTTAACAAGGGATTAGTGGACAGAATCGGCGAGCGACTTCGCCAACCTTCTAAGGGAAAAACCCGGTAGTAATGGAGGCAACAGCTTCAAGCTCTCCTGAACTTTCTCTCTCTAGGAAATTCTCAAAGACGGTAAAAAAGAAAAGGGGAGGAGGGGTTACCCTTTTATAGGCGAGATCACCGAGTTTTGGGGGAAAAAGGAGGCTTGGCGTCGGATGGGCGGCCCATCATCACGAGGCACGTCGCATTAAATCGCCGCTTAGTGGACAGCGCCCATCTGTCGCCCCCCCGGCGGCTCACGCGCCTTTTCCGACCACGCGCCTGACACGCCTCCTACAAGAGGCTTCCCTAATACGCATCCAGTTTTCCCCGATGAACTTGTTGACTTCTTGAAAATTCATAAGTGTTGAAGCCTGTGCGAACATCAAATTTGAACGCTCCCCGCTCCGAGCATGAATGCTCGCCAGACAGGAAGCTAGGGGCCAGCGATATACCCGGCCCAAGCCGGGTCACGGCGAGGCACGAGTTAGCATCACGTGCCAATCACGAGCCGCAGTACCTCTGGGGCCGCGGCCAGCGAGCAAGATGAGAGCCGGCCAGCAGCGGCATAACCCTCGCTCAAACCTAGGCGGGCAAAAGCCTTGCTGTCGGAGCCGAGGACCATGATCGGGACTCATGCATGCTTAGCAAAGGAATCATACTTACTTCCCCGATCGAGCACTTGCCCACGGGGACAATCTTGGTGGCAAGTTTAGAGATCAATACAAACAGAATAATCGGGCGGAGCCTTGCTCGCTCGAGCACACTCCAAGCCGGGGACGCTGATGGCTTGCTTGCTAAGGCAAGTCAAAGGTTTCCATGTTTGGGCGGAATTCTTACCCCATCAACTCCTATAACTACGCGGCCAACCGCCTGTTTCGCCTAGAATCAAGGGATTTCCTCCTTGATTATCTCGGCGATTATAGGCGAATCCTAGGCAGTTCAATCACCTTGAGGGCTTATAAATACCTCTCCATAATCATCGACAAGGTACACACACTTTCTTGAGCCTCGTTACTCGTCAATTTACCTTTTGACAATCACTCGATACTTACTCTCACGCCGGTTTGCGAGGCCTTGCCTTGCACTTCGACTCAGGTGTTCTTGTGATCTTAACAGGCTCAGGGAAGACGATTACAAGCCCAGATATCCTACTCATCTCAAGGACGGCCCAAGCTGTGCATTTTGCCACATCAGATTGAAATGTGTAATGAGTTGAAACAGGTCGAAACTCATTATAACACAAATGTCAAACGGGTTAAAATGAGTTGAGTCATAATGGGTCGAGTTGAAACGGACAATGGGTTAAAATGGGTCGAACCGTCTCAACCCAATAAATTTCCCAAAAAACCATAAATTTATAGCATAAAAAGTCATGGGTCGAAATAGGTAACGGGGCCGAGCCACTTTAATCCGTCCCGACCCGTTAATATTATTGGGTCGAAACGGGTTACCCGCTTCAACCCAAAAATATTAATGGGTTGAGTTGGGTAATTAGTGGGTGGATTTGGTGGGTTAATGGGTAATGAGTTACAATTGCTCGGCCTAGTCCTAGTTGATCCGGCGTACGGATTAAGAAAAAACAATTTATTTGATTATTTATATTGGTTTAATGTGTAGTTTCCTTTAAAGCTCATGTATATGTGACCCATAATTAAAGTATGGTGAAAAAATAATGATAAAGTGATAAAAGTGATGTTTTAAAAATGTAAGTTTCAAACTGGACAATTATTTTGGAACAAACAAAAAAGGAAAGGAATACGATAATTTAGGGACAGAGTGAGTATATAATATGATATAAATGTATTAATTGAAACATGAATGGTGTGTTAATGTCATTTAATAATAAATTAAATTGTAGAAAATCTTACTAAAATGAAGTTTAAAAGGTTGTTAATTAAGAAAGTAATTGATTATGTTCACTTTATTATTATTATTACTCAAATAAAAAGTAAATGTAATAATATTATAAACTCTAGCTCGTAATATCATTTGTCTTTTACAATATCCTTAAATATTGTCCCTAATGAATGCAATTAATGGTCATTTTAATGTCATATTAATAACATAATGAGAATCAAATTATTTTTCTTCTTCCTCCCCTCCTTCTCAATCTAAAGACCCTTTGCATTTTCATTTTTGTATGATTCATTATTATTTTTGCAAGCTGTTGCACGTCAACTATTGTATCGATTTTGGCATGATCAATCCATGTGTATACATTGTCCTACTTGTAAAATGACATTGTGTTTGACTTTAGTTTTTTTCCTAGTATTAGTTCAAAATTAAAAAAGATGGTAAATCAAATATACTTGCTATTTTATGCGTTAATATTTTATATATAATACATACATTTGGTAGTAATGCTTGTAAGCAATAATATTTAAATAAATATGTAGAGATTTTAATTTATTAAAAGTATTTTAAGGTTACGACACAATAAATCAAACCAAAGAAATTATATACCAAAATTTAAATTGAAATTAAAAAAAAAACTAAAACGATCAAATGCCAAAATCAAGAGCAAAATAAGAAACCAATTCGTATCGAGTAGCAAATATTAGATTTGAAATCAATACGACATTGAAGAAAGAAAATAACACAAATAAAATTATAACTAAAAAAACATTAATAAAAATAAAATAACCGTTTAGAAAAAACAAAAGCAACAATCAATATGAAAACCAATATGAAAACTTGCACAAAAATCTAAACTAAAACTAATATCGGTGCCAAAACCAAATATTAAAATCCGTCAAAATCAATATAATTTTATCTAAATAGAAGTAAATTAAGAAATCAAACGCTCAATTGAAACAAAGCTACTAATCAAGAACCATAAACCAAAACCGAAACCTAAAAGAAATATAGGAATCAATTACAAAAAATTAAAACTGAAATTATATTTAAATTTAAAATTAAATTACAAATAAAAATAATATCTAAATCATCAGATGAACAAAATGTAATATATCAAATGTCAAATCAAGAGAAACATAAAAAACCAATTTATATCAAGTAGCAAATATTATATTTGAAATCAATACGAAATCGAAGAAAGAAAAATAACACAAATAAAATTATAACTTAAAAATAATTAATAAAAATAAAATAACCATTAAAAAACAAAGGCAAAAATCAAAGATCAAAACCAATACACAATTCTAAAATAAAACTAAAATCGGTGTTAAAACCAAAAATTAAAATCATTCAAAATCAATATAATTTTATCTAAATAGAAGCAAATTAAAAATCAAAAACACAATTGAAACAAAGATATTAATCAAGAACCATGAACCAAAACTGAAACCTAAAAGAAATCTAGGAATCAATTAAAAATAAATTTTAAAGCTAAAATCATATTTAAATCCAAAATTAAATGCCAAATAAAATTAATATCAAAATCATCGGATGAACAAAATTTATAATTAAAAAGTAAAACAAATCGTGAGTGTCAATATCCAAAAAGTTGAAAACGACAAAAAAATTAAACAATTTTGTAATAGGATTAATATAACGTTTGGTCCCTGGACATGTCGAAAATCAATGTTTTGGTCCCCGGACAAAAAAACAATAGAATTTGGTCCCTGGACATGTATTTTTGGACCAATTTGCCCCTCCCACCGTTATAATTTGGTCCAGGAGGGAGGCAAAGTTCGAAACAATTGTTTTGTCGTGATGATTCGGCTATGTCGAGAAAATTATTTAATTCTTTGTAATAACCATACATCAAAATCAAAATCAAAATTCTATCACCAAAATAGCTTAATAGGGGTCTTACTGTATCACTATCACTTTTGCGTTTCATGATAACAGCTTAATAAACTTTTAAAAGTATGAAAGATGAATATCTAATGAGGCCCCAACATAAGATGTTTGAAGCGTTGACATAAAATAAATTAACTTCAATATCTTTAGTTTACTGTTTCAATCCGTCGGATTCAACTGATGTTATCGCTCATCAGTGATCTTTTGATATCTAGTTTTAAATCTCTTTCCATTTGATAAATGAAAAAGAAGTAAAGGGAATGATGAAATTACCGTATCTGAGAATGAAAAAGAAAGGTCGGGGGCGAGACATGGAAGAGACGATATTGAGAAAGGTATGGTTTTTATCAACTTAAACACATAATATATATGAATTTTTTTGAGTTTTTAAGCCAATAGCTAAAATACTTCTACAATTGGTAATAGTATGAGTTTTATAGGAAGGATTATGAGTTTTATATAGAAGAGATTAATACCCAATGTTATAGCTATTGTAATTAAGTATAGTTATTTGATAATGACAAACAAATCATTTAATGTTGAATTTGAAAAGACTCGCTTGAGAATGCAACTTTAACAAAATGATGTGAGGTGTCACACCCTCAAGCTTCCTCACCAATTTTAAATATATTTATATATAGATTTTATAGGGGCAAGTTTTCTGTAAGACTGTCTTGTGGATTTTAATTCGTAAGACAGAGTCACACTCTTTCACAGTTTAACCCACCAACACATGGTGGGTCAGGCAAGAAGAGTTCATCTTACAAAAAATATCCGTAAGACAGTCTTACCTAAGCTTTTGTAATTTTTACAGTCACGTTAATTATTTCATCCATTCTCATCAAGGATTTTGGATTGAAATGTAAAAAACGAGTTAAATTAATTAGCAACTAAATAATCAAATAAAAATCTAAAAGATAATGGTAATTGAATAGATTTTAATCATGAATAATTGTTAACAAAATTATATTAAAATTAACTAATTAACATCTAACAAACAAAATAGAATGTAGGTAAACTTTTTAATCAACACAAATAAATAGAATATATAGGTTAAAAAAATAATTATTTTCACAATGGCTTTGTACAAAAAAAAAAAGTCTTTTCACAATGAATTTGTAGTTTCTCTCTAGTCACTAGAAATAGTCGAAGAGGAGAAAAAACGAAGTTAAAAAGAAAGACAATGTTGAAAAGAATTCAAAAACAAATGAAAAGACAAATGAGATGCTATATGCTGCAAGGATTTAGAAAAATCACAAGATGATAGATGATGCTCCCAATGATGCATCATCTAATGTATCATCACAACGAACAGCAGCAGAATAATTTAAATAGATAATAAATAATGCAAACAGAATAACACCAAGTTGTGGTTTATATCTAAAAGTAAAATACTTGTAGACGGTGCCTCAGGACATAACTTCTACTAGATTAAAAGATTGTAATTACTTACAATATGAAAACTAACCGTTAGAGAGTGGAAATCGTTACAAAATCTCCTATGAGAGAAGATAGATCTATATTATGTTAAACACTCTTGGAAATACACGTTTATGAAAAAAGAACAAAGAGTGTAAACTAAAACAATGAATAGAGAAATTGATGAGTCTTTTGATGATGCATCATTCACTAACACATTGGCTCTGCAACAACAGTTGTTCAAAATTTCTCTCTGAAAATTCTCAACTCAAGTAATGATGTCCAAGGCCATTCACTTGCATGTATAGAGCTTTAGGAAACTTGTCTTTCAAGTAAAACACTTCAACAAGAAAATGTTAGAATTATGAAAGAGTTAGGGCTCGTTTGTTGTAGCATTTTAAAAACGCTTTGTTTTTTAAAACAGAGTGTTTTTAAAACGTAAAGTTTATAAAACACAACATGTTGCTTGTAAACGCGTTTGAGATACTATTTCAAAACGTTATTTTCATAAATTGATTAGTGTTAAAATTAACAATTTCACTCATATTTTAACAAACATACAACAAAGTGTTATATAAACTTTATCATACATGTGTGTATATATATTGTGCACAACAGAAGTAATTGAATAATAATAATCAATAGCAAAGGAGAAGCGAGAGAGAGAAAAAGATTAAGATCAATAGACTATCAAAATTTTCTCTCAAACCTTTTAGACGTTTTAGGGTTACAATTATATATGTTACAATACCAGATCCTAAACAAACTAAGAAAATGAAACATTGAATTACTTACTTGCCGCATCAACGCAGACGCTTCGATCAAAGTAATGCGACTGCCCCGACCAAAGATGTTAAAAGGACCGAGGACCGCAGGGTCGACCATGTTAAATTGTAACTGAAAAGGGTTAGGGTCGAGAATATGTAACACTATTAAATTCAGGGCTAACAGGGTCGGCCCTATTTTGATCAAAACCTTATCGGGGCGGCCCTATAGGTTACAACCCTACATGGTTGGCCATGTAAGGTTAGGGTCAACCCGATTAACATCTCTAACTCCGACACAACGTGGCTGCTTCACGCGACCTCTTCGACTTTTGGGAAAATTAGCAAAGCAATGCAGTTGCTCCAAGCGGCCGCTTCAAGTATTGGGGCTTCTATTGAATCGTGACGCGATCGCTTCACTCCATCCAAGGCGATCGCGCCATTCAATGAGATTAATTTACCAAGTTTGACACGATCACTCTGTTGCTTAAATTCCAAAAATCCGTACCGTGGGGGCTACACACCAACACCCTCTTTCGAGCCCCAACCAACTTCTATAATGTGTAACTGTGTAAGTAGTCCTTCTACGCTACACTTGCTCTGCTCGTTCCACTTCGGGGGACTTGACATTTAGCCTAAATAATCGAGTCATACTATGCAACACACACACACACACACACACACACACACACACACACACACACACACACACATATATATATATATATATATATATATATATATATATATATATATATATATATATATATATATATGCATTTTCACCATCAATTTTTTTTAAACCAAAAATGGATGGGTGATTAACGTGGCCGCAAAATTAAAGTACAATAATAAAATTGACTTCAAATATAATAAAGTTACCTTAATGTATAAAAGCTTAAATAGGGTGACCAAATTCGTTATTTAAGTATTGGAAAAACTGCTACCCGTAAATTAGATGAGACGACGGGAGCAAGAGGAGAAATGAATCGAAGAAAATAGTAACCGCCGGATGATGTTTTCGAAGTGATTGAACATTTTTATGAAGAATACTTTGTAGCTATCAATGCATCACAGTATCAACTTTCCCATTTGTTAAGTAACTAACTCATCTAAAAGGTTAAGTCATTAGAGAGAGGACCAACAATGTATATCATGATTTATGTTTTTATGCTTTAACACTCCTCTCACATGCATACGTACGAAACCTCTTTAATATTTTTTTTTAGGATAAATACAAGAAGATGATTTGAACACTTTACCTTGTCAAACAATGAACTCTGATACTATGTTAAGTATCCAACTCATGTAAACATTTAATCTATTAGAAAGAGGATCAATAATGTATATCATGTTTTATGTTTTTATGCTTTAACACCATTTTCATTTTCTTCGGCTACATTGCAATCGACGCCGTAATTCTTGAAATTATTTTGTGGATTATTGCCATCAAAATTATATTAAGTGGTGTGTCCAAAATCCACAATCAGGTTGTTGGGCTTAACAAGAAGTTGAATATCTGGGCTTTAGAAGTACATTGGACCAATAACCTGTCAAAACAAGGACACACACTCGAGTTAAGGCATAGGTTTTCCCTGGAAATGCACTCCGACATGTGAATTAGTATATCTCATAATTGAGTAGACAATTTAACAGCGTTTTAACCTAGTAAATATGTTTGTACCTACCTTGTTTCTCATTGAAATGAGGCTTTTATAGCCAAGGGTTGTAACTGCTAACTAACTGCCCTTAACTATTGATCATGTTGAGCTAGCTACAAGGTGACACCTGGTCCATGTTTGAGACGAGTGGGCAGTTATTGAGTTAATCTGGTTTTCCACATTCTCCATGTCCTTAAAATGAGAAAAAAAATTAGAAGTAAGAAACAATTTTATCATTACTCTTTTTGTATGTTCTTATAATCATTTTTTCTATAAATATTGCAGTTAATTTACCTTACTCTGACATCTTTAATTGTTATAAGTGTCATTTTTTGAACGAATTCAAAATCATTTACTAATATTTCAGATATAAAAAATAATCTTACATTTTGAGCAAAAAATGATTTAAACTAATTATTTCAAACTTATGACTTGGTTATTTGAAACTAGTATATGGCGGGCCAACCCGCCCCGACCCGCCTCAACCCACCTCAACCCGCAACCCACCGCGGGCTCAACCCATTTGACCCACCTCCTAATGGGTTCATATTTTCTCAACCCAACCCACCTTTTTTTTAAGTGGTGGGGCGGGCCAACCCAGCGAGCCCAACCCATTTTGACAGCTCTAGTCCTAATTAGGCCTAACAATTGGTTGGGTTGGGTTGGATTGAAATGTATAATGGGTTGAAACAGGTCGAAACTCATTAGAACCAAAATGTCAAACGGGTTAAAATGAGTTGAGTCATAATGGGTCGAGTTGAAACGGATAACGGGTTAAAATGGGTCGAACCGTCTCAACCCAATAAATTTCCCCAAAAACCCATAAATTTATAGCATAAAAAGTCATGGGTCGAAATAGGTAACGGGCCGAAGCGCTTTAATCGATCGCGTTAATATTATTTGTCGAACGGGTTTCGCTTCAACCCAAAAATATTAATGGGTTGAGTTGGGTAATTAGTGGGTGGGTTGGGTGGGTTAATGGGTAATGAGTTACAATTGCTCGGCCTAGTCCTAGTTGATCCGGCGTACGGATTAAGAAAAATCAATTTATTTGATTATTTATATTGGTTTAATGTGTAGTTTCCTTTAAAGCTCATGTATATGTGACCCATAATTAAAGTATGGTGAAAAAATAATGATAAAGTGGTAAAAGTGATGTTTTAAAAATGTAAGTTTCAAACTGGACAATTATTTTGGAACAAACAAAAAAGGAAAGGAATACGATAATTTAGGGACAGAGTGAGTATATAATATGATATAAATGTATTAATTGAAACATGAATGGTGTGTTAATGTCATTTAATAATAAATTAAATTGTAGAAAATCTTACTAAAATGAAGTTTAAAAGGTTGTTAATTAAGAAAGTAATTGATTATGTTCACATTATTATTATTATTACTCAAATAAAAAGTAAATGTAATAATTCTTACCATTACATGAATTATTTTTACAATACCCTTAAATATTGTCTCTAATGAATGCAATTAATGGTCATTTTAATGTCATATTAATAACATAATGAGAATCAAATTATTTTTCTTCTTCCTCCCCTCCTTCTCAATCTAAAGACCTTTTGCATTTCCATTTTTGTATGATTCATTATTATTTTTGCAAGCTGTTGCACGTCAACTATTTTATCGATTTTGGCATGATCAATCCATGTGTATACATTGTCCTACTTGTAAAATGACATTGTGTTTGACTTTAGTTTTTTTCCTTGTATTAGTTCAAAATTTAAAAAGATGGTAAATCAAATATACTTGTTATTTTATGCGTTAATATTTTATATATAATACACACATTTGGTAGTAATGCTTGTAAGCAATAATATTTAAATAAATATGTAGATATTTTAATTTATTAAAAGTATTTTAAGGTTACGATACAATAAATCAAACCAAAGAAATTATATACCAAAATTTAAATTGAAATTAAAAAAAAAACTAAAACGATCAAATGTCAAATCAAGAGCAAAATAAGAAACCAATTCGTATCAAGTAGCAAATATTATATTTGAAATCAATACGACATTGAAGAAAGAAAATAACACAAATAAAATTATAACTAAAAAAGCATTAATAAAAATAAAATAACCGTTTTGAAAAAACAAAAGCAACAATCAATATGAAAACCAATATAAAAACTGGTACAAAAATCTAAACTAAAACTAATATAGGTTCCAAAACCAAATATTAAAATCCGTCAAAATCAATATAATTTTATTTAAATAGAAGTAAATTAAGAAATCAAAAGCTCAATTGAAACAAAGCTACTAATCAAGAACCATAAACCAAAACCGAAACCTAAAAGAAATCTAGGAATCAATTACAAAAAATTAAAACGGAAATCCTATTTAAATCTAAAATTAAATTACAAAGAAAAATAATATCAAAATCATCAGACAAGCAAAATGTAATATATCAAATGTCAAATCAAGAGAAAAATAAAAAACCCAATTTATATCAAGTAGCAAATATTATATTTGAAATCAATACGAAATCGAAGAAAGAAAAAAACACAAATAAAATTATAACTAAAAATAATTAATAAAAATAAAAGAACCATTAAAAAAACAAAGGCAACAATCAAAGATCAAAACCAATACACAAATCTAAAATAAAACTAAAATCGGTGCTAAAACCAAAAATTAAAATCATTCAAAATCAATATAATTTTATCTAAATAGAAGCAAATTAAAAATCAAAAGCACAATTGAAACAAAGATATTAATCAAGAACCATGAACCAAAACTGAAACCTAAAAAAAATCTAGGAATCAATTAAAAATAAAATTTTAAAGCTGAAATCATATTTAAATTCAAAATTAAATACCAAATAAAATTAATATCAAAGTCATCGGATGAACAAAATTTATAATTAAAAAGTAAAACAAATCGTGAGTGTCAATATCTAAAAAGTTGAAAACGACACAAAAATTAAACAATTTTGTAATAACCATACATTAAAATCAAAATTTTATCACCCAAATAGCTTAATAGGGATCTTACTGTATCACTATCACTTTTGCGTGTCATGATAACAGCTTAATAAACTTTTAAAAGTACGGAAGATGAATCTCTAATGAGGCCCCAACATAAGATGTTTGAGGTGTTGACATAAAAGAAATTAACTTCAATATCTTTAGTTGACTGTTCCAATCTGTCGGATTCAACTGATGTTTATCGTTCATCAGTGATCTTTTTAGATCTAACTTTAAATCTCTTTCCATTTGATAAATGAAAAAGAAGTAAAGGGAATGATGAAATTACCGTATCTGAGAATGAAAAAGAAAGGTCGGGGGCGAGACATGGAAGTGACGATATTGAGAAAGGTATGGTTTTTATCAACTTAAACACACAATATATATGAAATTTTTTGAGTTCTTGAGCCAATAGCTAAAACACTTCTACAATTGGTAATAGTATGAGTCTTATAGGAAGGATTATGAGTTTTATATAGAAGAAGTTAATACCCAATGTAATAACTATTGTAATTAAGTATAGTTATTAGATAATGACAAACAAATAGTTTAATGTTGAATTTGAAAAGACTCGCTTGAGAATGCAACTTTAACAAAATGATATGAGGTGTCACACCCTCAAGCTTCCTCACCAACTTTAAATATATTTATATATAGATTTTACAGGGGCAAGTTTTCTGTAAAACTGTCTTGTGGATTTTAATTTGTAAGACATGGTCACACTCTTTCATAGTTTAACCCACCAACACATGGTGGGTCGGGTAAGAGGAGTTTATCTTACAAAAAATATCTGTAAGACGATCTTACCTAAGCTTTTGTAATTTTACAGTCACGTTAATTATTTCATCCATTCTTATCAAGGATTTTGGATTGAAATGCTAAAACGAGTTAAATTAATTAGCAACTAAATAATCAAATAAAAATCTAAAAGATAATGGTAATTGAATAGATTTTAATCATGAATAATTGTTAAAAAATTATATTAAAATTAACTAATTAACATCTAACAAACAAAATAGAATGTAGGTGATCACGCAAAAAATGTGGTGATTTTGTCTTGTTGTGTCCGGGGTGCCGAAGGTGATGTAACGTCGGGGTCGCCGGAGTCGTGGTCCGACGGTGGTTGTCGCGGTAGGATATCTGGCATTTAATGTCTGCAAAATGAAGCACCGTGAGTGGGTGGGGGTGTCCCCACAAACCCTTCGATGTAATAATCAGTATAAGTTGTATATGATAAGGAGAAAGAGAAAATGGTTTGTGTGTGTTTATTTGAATGCATCAGGGAGAGGGAGAGCTGCCCATGTTTACTGTAAGAAAAGTTGGCCTCCCTTTCAGGAGGAAGTCTCCTCTTATTTATAATAAAGGTTTTAAATATTGGGCTTCTTCCGCCTAATTGGGCTTGGGCCCTTCTTTGGGTACGGGCTTGGCCCATTCTTCTAAGTATGTTTTCGGGGTACTCTTTTGGGTTACTTGTTTGGGCCCTATATTTTGGTGCACTTCAGTAGCCCCCTACTCCTTATCCGTCGAGGCTGACATCGAGGGTAAGGAGTATAATCTGCTTGTAGTTTTTTTCTTGTGATGCTGAGGGTTTTGAGATTTTGCTTTGAATTCCAGAAGAGTTTATGTAGCTGACTTTTGAGCCTTGGCGGGTGAACTTTGTATATAATTGATCCTTGATCGGCGAATTAGACCTCGACCGGCAAGTATAGGCATGAAAATAAGATATGTAGTCTTCGGCATGAGGCCATAATAAAATTTGTCATCAGTGTGGCGAGGACCTTCAAGAAAGCGAGCCATAAGGCCATAATAAGATTTATCCTCGGGGAGGTGAGGACCTTCAAGAAAGCGAGCCATAAGGCCATAAGCCGCAAGGCACTGTAAGAAAGTGACCTTGAACCGCAAGGTATTGAGAGAGGCAATAGGAACATGTTTTTATGTTTATGCAATGATGAATGGAGGATGCATGTGTTCAGTAACTTATAAATATGTATGAAATGCTCATGTGGATGCAATAGGTATTTAGAGGCATTAGAGCCTGGCCTCTCCTCGGTTTGGCGAGGAGGATATGTATGAGGCGCTAGGAGCCTGGCCTCTCATTGGCAAACAAGGAGGCCAATAGGTCTCACCTCGGCAAGCAAGGAGGAAAATAGGTATGAGGCATTAGAGACCCCAAATAAAGTGACCTTGAACTGTGATATGAAACCCATGCCGAGCGTAGCTGCAAATGCTGATGAAAGCATGATGGACGCCAGGGAGCGTGATGTCTTGAACACTCATAGAAGCTTCGTCGAGAGTAATGCGTGATCGAGCGAGCACAATATGAAGCTTCATGCCGAGTGTAGCCGCAAATACCGATGAAAGCATGATGATGGACGCTAGGGAGCGTAACGTGCTAAACACTTCATAGAAGCTCGTCTTAGAGTAATCGCTGTGATGCCTTGAGCCTGGAGCATAATATGAAGCTCATACCGAGTGTAGCCGCAAATGCTGATGAAAGCATGATGGACGCTAGGGGAGGCGTAATGTGCTAAACACACGTAGAAGCTCGTCGAGAGTAATGGCGTGATAGAGAGCCTGATATGAAGCTCATGCCAGTGTAGCCGCAAATCTTGATGAAAGCATGATGGATGCTAGGGGCGTAACGTGCTAAACACTCGTAGAAGCTCGTCTTGAGAGTAAGCGTGATGCCGAGTTGGAGCACAATATAAAGATCATGCCGAGTGTAGCCGCAAATGCTGATGAAAGCATGATGGACGCTAGGGGCGTAACGTGCTAAACACTCCTAGAAGCTCGTCGGAGAAATGCTGTGATCTTTGGAGCACAATATGAAGGTCATGCCGAGTGTAAACTGGAGCAGGGAGCATAAGCGCAGGTAGGCGAGGTGTACAACTCGACCGCGAGTAGACTTCGAGCGGGAGGACAAGGTAGAGCTCAGCCCTGAGTAAACTCGAGTGGGGAGCATAATGTAAAGCTCGACGTGCACATGTATGAAATATAATCCGCAGCTCAGGCATAGGCGCGAGCGTAGTGTGCTCGGACGCGAGAAATAATAATCTGAGGTTCAGGCTTTAGCACGAGCATAATCTAAGGCTCGAGCTTTGTCGTGAGCGTGATGTGCATGGGCACGTGAATAATAATGATCGAGAAGCTTGCGGCTGAGCATAATCGAGGCTCAAGCTCTGAAGCCAGCGGCGTGGCACGCGACACATGAATAATAATGATCGAAGCTTCGGCCAAGGAAAGCATAACTCCCGAGGCTCGAGCTGGCGCTTGGCGTGGCGTGTGCACGTGAATAATAATGATCCGGCTCGGCCGGCTTAACATAACCTGAGGCCCGAGCTTTGGCGTGAGTGTGGCGTGCACGGGCACGTGAATAATAATGATCTGAAGCTCGGCAGCGCGAGCATAACCTGAGGCTCGAGGTTTGGCGCGAGCGTGGCGTGCACGGGCACGTGAATAATAATAATATGAAGCTCGGCCTAAAATGTGATCTCGGTGAGGCGAGGTAGGTATGTAACCTTGCAAATAAGCATGTGATAGTTTGTAGAGGAACAACTTGTGTTATTGATCGTGGTTGCCGAGGCTATGCCCGTTTGTATTTTGTACTTGAAAGTTTTTAGGAGCATCTTTGTATAGGCAAAAATCACGTTTTCGTCATTCATATTCTCGCCATACAATGTTTGTCATAGTCCAAACATATTGATCATATAAGATAAAATTATTTAAATATGAGCCTATTGTGTGAGAATAGTAAATTAATCATTGCGGCAACACGTCGCGCTATTAGAAGATACGATGAATTTATAAAATGCAAGTATTTGAGTGTGAAGCTTTAGAGAATGCATACGTCATACTAACATATGATAGGTAGACTAAACATGCTATTTCGAGCTAGTAACATTGAAACTAGCGATTTGCGAGCTCTAAGCATGGAATTTTTTATAACTGTTTGGTATGGTGGGCAAGTTATTAGCTCGGCATAAATCTATTTAAATTTGCATGTTATGTTTCTCATCAGTAGGGGAGCTCGAATCACATCTAATTGTCACGCTATGCCGACAAAAATTAAATAATATAATATTTAAATTGATGAGGCTAATGAGCCCGTGTACATTAATCAAAGTAATGTTGTCAAATTCATAAGAAAATATTTTTACTTGTTACGGGGAGCGCTAAAGCACGCTATTGTCAAATAGTTGCGTATAATAAATCGTATCCGACGAGGTAATATATATTTCATCTAATCGATTAAGTGATGTTATTGCTCCGCATATAATTTCAGCTCGTTAAAGAATTTCAGCTCGTCAAATAATTTCAGTTCGGCATATAATTTCAATTCGACAAATAATTTCAACTCGTCAAATAATTTCAGTTCGGCATATAATTTCAATTCGACAAATAATTTCAGTTCGGTAAATAATTTCGGCTCGGCATATGATTTCGGCTCGGCATATAATTTCAATTCGACGAATAATTTCAGTTCGGTAAATAATTTTGACTCGGCATATGATTTCGGCTCGACATATAATTTCAATTCGACGAATAATTTCAGTTCGGTAAATGTTTTTAGACTGCTAGTTAATATCTCGCTCATTTCATACATTAGCTTTGTGTATTTATTTATCATTAGTTGGTCAATATCTTCTTCTTATTTATTTTATTATATATTAATATATTATTGTAACAAGTTTTCATAAATAAAGAATGAAAGACAAAGCAATAGTTGTATGCTAATATATATATTAAGAACATTTTGTAATATAATATTTGCAACTAGTCATGTAACTTGTTCAAATGAAACTTAATCTCATCATGAATTAATGTGTCGATGGTAATGAGTTCTGCAACAAAGAAACAAAGGTTTAGACAAAGAAACAATAGCACCTGATAGTGGTTGGATGACATCACCTGACAATATTTTAGTTGAATCTGTACAGGTCTGTACCATTTCTTTCATGAGTGCACGCCTTCTTTAATTTCTTCCATGGTCCGGCAAGCATCAAGGTAATAAGTTCATTTCTTTCATGAGTGCACGCCTTCTTTAATTTCTTGCATGGTCCGGCAAGCATCCAGTTAATAAGTTCATTTCTTTCATGAGTGCACGTCTTCTTTAATTTCTTGCATGGTCCGGCAAGCATCACCTCCCTTGGACCAATGATGTGACCTGTAATGAAGATTGAGCCGGCGGGAGCAGATTGGGGCTGATAGTTGGGTTGTGGAGCAGATTTTGAGATGGCGATAGGTGGTGAAGTTCGGCGGTTGGAGAAGATGGGTGAGGCTGAACTGAGATGAATCAAGATGGCCTGGCGCTATGAACGATGGGAGGAATTTGGCCGGAACAGGAGTTGGCGGGAAGTGGATGTGGGTATGACCCGGCTGGGCTGTGCGAGAGAATTACAGAGGGGGGTCAACGCTGAAGACGGGATGGAGACTGGAGGTTTTGTGGAGGCTTTGGGCGAACGAGGTGGAAGAAAAAGATGATGGTAGAAGGCACTTGAAGATGGGTGGCAGCCATAGAGGATGACGGTTATGGACAGAGAAGATGGAGGGGCTCGAACTGGGTGATGGCTGGTACCGGAGATGAAGATTGACGGCGAAGGTGTGGGTCTCGAACGGAGAAGATGAAGATGGATAGGTGGACGCCGACCTTTGAAGATTCGCCGGGTCTGTTAGATGGCGGCGCTTAAGATGTGTTTGTGTTTTTCGGTGGTATTCCGACACCCTTGGAACGGAGCTCAGTCAAAGTTGACGGAGACAGTAACTAGTGAGGAACGAAATAGTCGATTCCCAGCAACGGAACCAAACTGATCACGCCAAAAATGTGGTGATCTTGTCGTGTCGTGTCCGGGGTGCCGAAGGTGATGTAACGTCGGGGTCGCCGGAGTCGTGGTCCGACGGTGGTTGTCGCGGTAGGATATCTGGCATTTAATGTCTGCAAAATGAAGCACCGTGAGTGGGTGGGGTGTTCCCATAAACCCTCCGGTGTAATAATCAGTATATGTTGTATATGATAAGGAGAAAGAGAAAATGGTGTGTGTGTGTATGTTTATTTGAATGCATCAGGGAGAAGGAGAGCTGCCCATGTTTACTGTAAGAAAAGTTGGCCTCCCTTTCAGGAGGAAGTCTCCTCTTATTTATAATAAAGGTTTTAAATCTTGGGCTTCTTCCGCTTAATTGGGCTTGGGCCCTTCTTTGGGTACGGGCTTGGCCCATTTTTCTAAGTATGCTTTCGGGATACTCTTTTGGGTTACTTGTTTGGGCCCTATATTTTGATGCACTTCAGTAGGTAAACTTTTTAATCAACACAAATAAATAGAATATATAGGTTAAAAAAATAATTCTTTTCACAATGAATTTGTAGTTTCTCTCTAGTCACTAGAAATAGTCGAAGAGGAGAAAAAAAGAAGTTAAAAAGAAAGAAAATATTGCAAAGAATTCAAAAACAAATGAAAAGACGAATGAGATGCTATATGATGCAAGGATTTAGAAAAATCACAAGATGATACATGATGCTCACAATGATGCATCATCTAATGTATCATCACAACGAATATAAGCGGAATAATTTAAATAGATAATAAATAATGCAAACAGAATGACACCATGTTGTGGTTTATATCTACAAGTAAAATACTTGTAGGTGGTGCCTCAAGGCATAACTTCTACTAGATTAAAAGATTATAATTACTTACAATATGAAAATTAACCGTTAGAGAGAGGAAATCGTTACAAAATCTCCTATGAGAGAAGATAGATCTATACTATGTTAAACACTCTTGGAAATACACGTTTATGAAAAAGAGAACAAAGAGTGTAAACTAAAACAGTGAACAACGAAAATTGATAAGTCTTTTGATGATGTATCATTCACTGACACATTGGCTCTGCAACAACACTTGTTCAAAATTTCTCTCTGAAAATTCTCAACTCAAGTAATGATGTCCAAGGCCGTTCACTTGTATATATAGAGCTTTAGGAAACTTGTCTTTCAAGTAAAACACTTCAATAAAACAATGTTAGAATTATGAAAGAGTTAGGGCCTGTTTGTTGTAGAATTTTAAAACGCTTCGTTTTTAAACAGTGTTTTTTAAATGTAAAGTTTATAAAACGCAACATTTTGCTTGTAAACGCGTTTTGGATACTATTTCAAAACGTTATTTTCATAAATTGATTAGTGTTAAAAATGACAATTTTACCCTTTTATGAAAAATGTTTTACCTTTAATTTAATACATCAAGCGCATAAAGGTAATTTAAGAAAAAGTTATAGGAGGCAATTCAAGAAAATATGATAGCACATGTTGGTCCCAATAGGCTCTGTGGGTCCCAACGGGCACAATAATAAGCTAGAAGGGGGGGGGGGTTGAATAGCTTATTGTTCACTTAAAAACTTTTAAGTAAGTTCTTTGAAAGATACTTACAATCTATTGAAAAGATTGAAGTAGCGGAAGACTTTCAAAGTAGCTGTTTCAAGTCTGCCGATAAGGACTACCGGTAGACCTTTAACAAGTTACTTAAGTTCTGCTGTATAAAGGATAAAGATAACTAAAGTAATAATCAGTTCAAACAGAGACAAACAGTAAGGAAATAACACAAGTATTTTGGGATGGTTCACACTATAAAGAGTGCTACGTCCACCACCAAGGCAGTCAACCTTGGATTTAAATAGTGCACTATGTTTTCCACTAGATCTATTACAAAGAATATTCCTAATGGATCGTGTACAAAATATTGACTTGTGTTTGGGGTCTAGGGAATTAAATATCGTAAATACGGGATATTTAATTAGTGCGTATATAGTTATAGAATGAATAACAACAAGAAGTAGAGAAATAAATGTTGATGCGCGACTTCTTGTTGTTGACAAGGACTTCTAGATCTGTTGAGGATTTCTTGAATGCACTGAGTTGTAAGACTTGGAGTTATGGAGTTTCAGAGCAATCTTTTTAAGTGTTCGATGCTATATCTCCAGTCTTCAATGACAACATTTATAGCAGGTACAATCTTGAGAGCCATGGGAGGAGACGAAGACTTTAACAGCTCTATTATGAATGCATTAAATGTATGGGGCTGTCAGTCAAGAAATTCATCTTCACAGATATCTAGAGCAGGGAATGATTTCTGAGATCTTCTAAAAGTTGGGCAGTCTAGGTGTCAGATCTGAGAGTTGTTACGCATGGGTGACGATGCTTTCACGCTTTCCTTTGCATTCGCTTGCAAAAGTTTTCCGCTTTCCGAAAATTGCCGGCCAAGCTTGATGTGTCGTGGAATGTCTCGCTTAAATTCAAAACAGTGATGAGATAAATTTAAACCGATCCATTTAATCATTCTTTGGATAGAACACGCCATGAGAGACCATGTGGACACAAGGTTCCGCCGCTTGTAAGCTTTGAGGTGTCTTCCAGGTGAAGCTTGTGAAGAGGTCTTCCGCTGAACCTGTAAAGTCCTATCAAAAACTATACTTGGCAAATTTCTATACACAGTTGCCACGCTAATCGATACGCAACCCGATTAGCCACTGAAGTATAAAACTAGGGTAATGAACTGAACAGATATAAATCTAACATAAGAATCAACAGGCTTAATCTATTCTAAAAGGGGGGAGGTTGAATAGCCTAGATGTGTTGTTAAAACTCCTTTAAAAAAAATTCAAAGTGTTCTTCTTATTTTAAGAAATCTAACATATAAGAGCAGTTAGGGCAGTGGAAAAACTAAGAAGACAAAACAAATCATAAGTTGTTGCTTTTAAACTGTTTCGGCAGAAATCATAAACGTAATAATAGTAGCAGTGTTCTAAAAATCAGCCTAGGCGGGCGCCTAGGCGCCACTTCAACGCCTAGAAATTTGGCAAATCGGTAAAAAAATCGGCTAGGCGGCCAACTGCTGATTTTTCCTTCTTTTTTTTTTAGTTTTTTTAAAAAAATTTGGCCCTAAATAATGTCATTTTGGGTTTTTAAAATAATAATAATAATAAATATCAATTTCAAATTATTAATTTATTTTGTAAATTTGTAATTGTCAACAGACCTCCCAAGATTGGACTGATCTCAAGCGAAGGGTCTATACAATTTCTGGAATCCATCATTCGAATGGTTTAGAACAACTATCATAAAAATTATTGGTCAGTTCCTGTACATATATCTTTATTCATTTATGTATATTTTCGCAACAAGGATTGGTTAATAATTTAGAGATATAAAAACCGATCGGTCCATGAAGTGTCCTAGAAAACTATATCTTTTTTAACATTGGCTGATGCATGGGGTAGGCTGACCATGATGTAAGGGTAGCAGTTCGAAATATTTCTACGTGCGTGCGCGTGTGTAAGGTATCTAAAAAGCAGTAAGTCTTTTTTTTTTTCAGGTATAAAGCAATAATAAAGCGGTAAATGGCCCGTCTTTCTATTCATTGTTGATTTTCTTGACTAATTAGTTTGAATCCTCGAAAATACGGCGCGAGCGAGCGTGACGGTCATTCAGATCAATAAATAGAAAGAAAAGTGGGGAATCTATCTGTTCCTATTAATTACATTTGGTCCTTATATTCCCCAAAAGAAAATGATAGAATAAAAGAATATTTACATATTTACATATTTTGCGAAGAATAATAAAACAGAGCAAAATAAAATAAAGCGATAATATGCCTCCTTTTTTTGTTATCCTGCCCGAAATTATATATATATTTTTTATTCGCAACGATACTCAGAACGAAACTGCTGCAAGATTTCACGGTTATATGCACAGATATATATACAGATATATAAAAATGAAATATTTTAACACTTAAATAAATATAAGCATATTTAGCCAAAAACAAAAGAAAAACTTTTTTTAAATGAGTCTAGCCCTCCGTTTTTATTTTATTTAAAATAAAAACAACGTCCCCAGCAAAATTGCCACTGTGAGTGCCCCGATTAATAACCTTTCCCCCGCTACCGAAGAAGTGCGTGGTTTTAAAATCTTTTAAAGCACGTGGGAATACGCCCGACCTCATTTGTGGATTCAAAATATATTCAACAGAGTCGTCATCTTTATTTTAAGGAAAACAAAGAAAAACTCAAAAGTAACCAGATTTGTAAAAAGGGTTTAGAGGCTAATTTACGAGGTAGGAAGGGGTTAGGCATCTAACTCGCCATTTCTGTCTCAAAACAAGATTTTTTTGGCTAAACATGTTTTTTGTACATTTATTTAACAGTTGAAATAAAGTATTTAAAATATATATTTACAAATATATAAGGAAATAATTATAAACTTGCAGCAGCCTCCTTTCTGAAATTACAAATACATTTATAAAAGTTTGACCATAATAATGACTCTTTTTAGTGTTATTTTCTATAGAATTTCAGACAGCACAACTGCTTATTTTTCTTACATAGGATTATTCTAAATAGCACTTTTATACATAAAAATAAATAAAACTTTAATAGACCTACCTCTTGAAGCGTGAGAGTTTTATCCCGTACCAAGCTCCTTTCCGGTAGGCCCTAAGGTGCGCTCGCTCTGGCCTTTAGGGAGAGGGGGTCTTCTTTTTGATTGATTTCGGGTAACGTAACTGCTCCGTTTAGTTGCTTTTCACCTCGGGATCCGAGCGGCACAACTTCTTGCTTTGGTTGGATTTGCTGGCTGATTGGCGTCAGAAATTGGGCAGAGCAACTGCTTGTTTTTTGCTGATTTGAAGTTTGGATTCGGACAGGGAAACTGCTCTTTGTGGCTCTTTTGAACCGGTGGAATATGGTGGAATCCTAGCAAGGCAACTAGGTTTCACTTTGATTGAAGGGTTTTAGTGTCTGGGAGAGATTTGGTGGAGTTTCGGGGCTAGAGGGAAAAATTCCTTCGGTGTTCTATCAACTGCGCGGTGAACTCACTGTGTGATTTGTGTTTTTTCACTGCGTGACTGTTTTTCTCACTGTGTAAATTTCTGAAGCTGGGGGCCTTTATTAATAGGCTGGGAGGAGGGATTCCTTTGTCATTAAGTTTTTCCTTCCGTGCTTCATCGTATTGTATCGTGCGCTAAGAGAGTTGCACCGAAAGCAAAGTGCTACAGTGCATTGGGGACTGTTGGGCGCGGCGCCCAGAGTGGCTTGAGGCAGCGCTAATGCCTTTTTTCCTTCTGGTTTTGGCACTTTGGCCCCATGCAATTCACTGTTTATGCATCCTGTTTTGTCATTTACATTTTCAACCATGTAATTTGACATTCGTTAGTACTTTTAACAGGCCTTAATATTTTATATCATGTCACATACCAGAGATACGAAATTGAGCTGTCTACACACTGCTCGTCACAAACTTGGTTATGTTGTCCATATTAGCAAAGTTTGTTTATTTGGTAATTTTTTATCAGTTCGAGTTACCACATTAACGTCTCAAACTCATTTTTTTCCCAATCAAATGGTTGTGAAAATTTAGCTTTGGATATGAAAAACTAGAGTAATACATTTCAATTTATGATTAAGTTTATTTTTTATTTTTATTTTTGAGGAATACTTGATTATGAGATTGCACCATATATTCATCATTAATATTCAAAAACAACATTAGAAATACATGCTTTGTAACAAAATTAAAGAAGAAGAAGGAAAAAAAAACATAAAAAATACAATTTACAGTTTGAAGTACAAATTAAAAGGAAAATCATAATTAATAATGAGTTTTATACTTAGCTCGGTTTCAAAAATTGGTGGGACTTTCAAATGATTGTTGGATGGATGGAACTATTATCTTGCAATTGAATTTTGATAATCCAATCAAATCCAGATCTTTAGCACTGTTTGTGCGTTAGCCTGAATGTATAGTTCAAACCTGCTTAATGAAACATATTGATTTTCAGAAAATGTCTAAACATATTTAGATTTTCTAATGTTACCTATTTATCTATTCAATTTACATATTTGACGTTATTTACAGCACAAGGTATAATACCTCAATATAGAAAATGAGGTGTAGAAAGTGTGTTTTGAGGTTTGGTTAGCCTCCAACTATTTATAATCTTTAAAGTTTACAACAACCAATTCAATTTGAGCTTTGAATCTCTACATGCTAAATAATATTACTAACACATTATGGATTAAAAATAATAATACTAGTAATAGGTCAAAAAGGCTAATAGTCACATGTTTTTAAAATAATTAACACTATGGATACCTAAAGAGTACTAAATTTTTTGTACCAAATGAGATGTCACATAATATGGCAACTGATATGGTGAATTAATTTTGATTTTTAATCTTGTTTTTTGCACCACATTAGATGACACTTCATTTCATGTAAAAAAATTGATAGTCTTCAGGTACCTATAACATTACTCTTTGAAACTACATCATCATTATTTGTCCCATACAAAAATCCACATTTCTTATCTAACACACTACCATCTCATAGATTATATGATATATCTTTCATCCGTTACAACTAAAAAATCCACATTTGAAAAGTCTCATAAATAAGGGATACAATAATACCATTGGAGTTCTTCATAATTATCAAAATATTTAAGTACAACTAGTATGTTTATAATACAAATGGAGGGTAAGATGGAAAATCATGAAAATTGCAAGCATAATTTTTTAAGTGAAACATTTTAAAATAAAATAATGAACTCTTTACCTGAAACGAAGGGAGTAAAAACTAAAATAATATACAACTCTCTTCAAAAATTATGTCTACTACATAACATTTCAACATTACCCTTCACATTTATTATTAACATATTGATTATACTCAAACATTTTTGTAATTATGATAAAATATAATGAGAGTTACATATCTCATAATAATTAGATTATTCAAACATGAATTCTTTGAGTGAACGAAGGGAGTAATATGTAAATAATCATAGCGTATAACAATTAACTTATTACAATAAACGAATTTACACATAAGAAAACTCAAAAGTAGGTCTTATGTAAGACGCTTAATCCATAAAACGCTTAACTCTTTTTTTTTTTATATGGGTAACCTGCGGCTTTTGCAAATTGGTTGGTTATGCCTAAACGGTCTTACACAAGTTTTTGCCAAAACGCAATCAAAGTGTATAAAATCGTACCAATCATATTGTGTGAATTTTATTTATTTTTTTTTTGTGAACCTTCCTATATTTTGATATGCTCATATAGGGTTGACGATTGTGTGTGTTGGGTCAGATCGAAACGGGTAATGGGTCGTGACCTTATTATAGCCCAAAATTAACGGGTCGAAATGGGTTAGGTCGAACTAAGCCGGATCGAAATGGATAACAGATCACCCCATTTTAACCCACATTTTCCATCAAAAAGCTGCATCTATATGACAAAAAATTAACTGGCTGAAATGAGTAATGAGTCCGACCCGTTTTAACATGACCCAAATCAACTCGTTAAATTTTTTGTGTGTCAAAACAGCAACTTATTTCGACCAAATAAAAAAACGGGTCGGGTTAGATCAGATAATTTTTAAGTCAGGTTGGATGTATTAATGAGTTTTGAGTTGTAATTGTCATACCTATACTCGTACTAAGTTTCTAATTATCTCCAAAATTGACACTCCATAATTATAGTCTCTAAATTTACTTGCAAAAGATTACAGAATCTTCTCACCTTTAGCCTCCATATTTATGTACCATATGTTTCCTCTGTTTTTAAATAATTATTTTGTTTGATTGAACACACATATTTAAAAAAAACTAATTGATCATAAAATAAATATTGATATAATATTTAGTTTCCAATAAGACCACGTACATGTAGATTATCATTGAAGTAAGAAGAAAAGTAGATGTAAAATTATATGAGTGTTCTCCTTAAAAAAAGTTTTGAAACAAGAATTATTTTAAAATAGACAAAAAGGAAAATAACAGAGGGAGTATATCTTTACTATATAATACATCATTCGTTCCTAAATAATTGTTCTGTTTTCCTTGTTTGTTTATTCCAGAAAAATTATCTTGTTTCAAACTTTTCTTTTTTAAAAATCTTTAACTGATTTTACTCCTACTTTTTCTTCATACTTTAAATATGAATCATATCTACATGAGTTTTAAAAAAAAACTGCATATTACTCCCTTCGTTTTTAAATAATCATCATTTTTTTCTTTTTTCATTTGTTTAAAATTGTCTTCTTTCAAAACTATTTTTTTAATGAAACAATTGGTAGAGGCTAACCATACCCCAACATTCATCTTCTACACCTCATTTCATGCTTTAAGTGATTGTACATTGTGCTGTATATTGTAGGAAATAGGGTGTAAAGAATAGATATTTTGGAGTGTAATTAACCTCATTTTAAACAATTTTATCACTTTACGCTTTATATATATATATATATATATAAACAGAACCCCTAAATGTTACACCAAAAAACCCTAAATGTAACATCACTTAAGAGGTTAAATTACCAAACTGTCCTCCTTTGATTTTAAAAGAAAAAATATTAAACTTTTAAAATAGCATTGTTTACTAAACTAACCTCCTTCCATTTAAAAAAAAACTCAATTAAAATCAAATACAACAAAGATATTTTGATATCCAAAAAATCGAAGAGGATGATAAGATGATGGTAATTTCCATCTGTGTTTTCAGGGCAAGTACCATTGTAATGAAAGACATGAATAAATAAAAAAATAATCAGGATAAGATGATGGTAATTTCTATTCTTTGCCACTTTTTCCTATTCATACTTTTCTTTAAGGAGGAGGAGGGGGGGAGCATGGGTACTTATGGAGAGAATCCCAAAAAATGGCCACATTTTTTTAATTTTTTTTGACAAAAACTGCCATGTTTTATAAATTATAATCCCAAAAAGTCGCCACCTTTTTAAAAAATTTTTGACAAAAACCGCCACGTTTTATAAAATTTTTTGGAAAAATTCGCCACCTTTTTAAAAAAAATTTGACAAAAAATGCCGGGTTTAAAAAAAAATATGAAAAAAATCGTCATGTTGTTTCAAAAAAAAGTTTTAAAAATCGCTAGGTTTTTGATAAAAAAATTTAACAAAATTGCTAGGTTTTTTATAAAAAATGAAAAAAAATCATGAACATTGTTATTCGGATCGGAATTCATTAAATAAATTGTTGAAAATGAACAAATTTAGGGTTTATAGTTAATTGTGAAGGAGAATTTGACATATATTTATAGAAGGATTAATTAAAACTCCTTTATATAAAAAGATAAGGATTAATTAGTAATTAGAGTTTATGGTTAATTATAACTTCTTTTTATAAAAGGAGTAATTAGTAAATAAACTATTTAATAAATGTGGTATTTAGTGTTTTTTGTGTGACATTTAGGCCACTCTATATAAATGGGGGATTTACAAAAAGGGCCAAGTCAAACAAGACTTGGTCTTTTTTAGCCACACTTAAAAAAAATGTTCTTATATGGCCATTTTAACAGTAAAATGTCTAAACTACCCTTCATTTATCCTTTTCTTTTTTGGTATTGGCTCAGGGTGTAAATGTCTAAACTACCCTTCATTTATTCTTTTCTTTGGTATTGGTTTGTAGGGCTCGATTTTATACATTATACGCATGTGGGATTATACCTAAATATACGATGCTCACTGCCGAATATTCCGCCTCACAAAGTTCGACAAAGTTAGGATCGCATTTCAAATTCGTAATATTCGAAATCCGTTGTTCTTCCAAATTGGCGGGGTTTCAAGCCCATCAAGTGTGCTAATCGCAGTAATCGTGTCTGCTCTTGTCAATACTCCCACCCTCAAGGCCGTGGAGTTCAAAGTTTTCTTCCAATTCAAGCAAGCACATCAATTTTGTGCTTAGTATGCTTAGTATTCGTTCGCTTCATAAACATTCATCCGAATCCATTTGATTTATCCGCAAATTCAACCATGGCTCAAAATCGGCTTCTTTTGCAAAATGCACAACTATTCAACAATCATGCATTTTGAATCGTACCTTATACATTGGCACCTAACCTCGCTCAAGAATCAGACCGTTATTAAAACAGCAGTGTTTGCACCTTGGTTTGCAACCGTTTATCAACCGGTTTATTGATAAACCAAAGAGTGTCTGTTAATCGACATCGGTTTCCAAGCAAGAAGTTTACTTCCTTTTATCAACCGGTTTATTGATAAACCATAGATAAACCGTGTGAGTGTCTCGTTAATTGACATCGTTAGTAAACAAAGAAGTTGTAAACTGTTTATCAACCGATTATTGATAAACCATTGATAAACAAAGCGAGTGTCTGCTAAACCACCGGTTTTCGAACAAATAGTTTACCCTTTGGTTTATCAATCGGTTTATTGATAAACCATAGATAAAACCGTGAGTGGTCGTTAATTGACTCTCGGCTAAAGAGGTTTACCCTTTGGTTTATCAACCTGTTTATTGATAAACCATAGATAAACCAGTGAGTGTCTGCTTATTGACATCGGTTAATAAACAAAAGAGGATTGCACCTTGGTTTGCTAATTGTTTATCAAGCCAATCAAGTGGTTTATTGATAAACCATAGATAAACCAAAGTGAGTGTCATATTAACCGTTAGTAAACAGCAGGTTTGTAACCGATTTATCAATCAGTTTTATTGATAAACCAGTGAGTGTCCAATAACTTACAATCGTTTCAAACGCTTGGTAAACTGGTTATGAACTGTTTATTGATAAACCATCGATAACCTGTGTGAGTAACCGTATCGAGAATTTCGGAAGAAGTTTACCCTTTGGTTTATCAATCAATTGATATAAACCATAGATAAACCGGTGAGTGTTGAGACTGCTTCGGCGTTATACTCTTTGGTTTATCAATCGGTTTATTGATAAACCATGATAATCCGAAAAAGTAGTGTCGCTTAACTGGTTACTAAACAAAGAAAGTTTCAGGAACGTTTATCAACCGTGTATGCAAAACCATAGATAAACCAGAGTGGTCAAGTAATCGACATCGATTTCAAACAAGAAATACCCTTGTTTATCAATCGTTTATTGATAAACCATAGATAAACCGTGAGTGGTCGTTAATCGACATCGGTTTCCAAACAGCGAAGTTTGTCCATATCAACGGCTTATTGATAAACCGAGATAAACCAGAGTGGCATTAACCGACATTGGTTTCTGGGCAAAGAAGTTTAATTTTAGCTTATCAACCGGTTTATTGATAAACCGTAGATAAAACTGTGTGAGTGGTCATCGAACACTGGGCAAAGAAGTTTACCCTTGGCTTATCAACGGGTTTATTGATAACCATGATAAACCATGTGAGTGGTCAGAATCGATTAATCGTTCCGAAGAAAGAAGTTTACCCTTAGCTTATTTTACTCCTTAGCTTATCAATCGGTTTATTGATAAAACCATAGATAAAACCAGAGTGGCTTAATCGATTATCGGTTTCAACAAAGAAGTTTACCTTGGTTTATCAACTGTTATTGATAAACCATAGATAAACCAGTGAGTGGCCTTAATCCATTAATCGGTTTCCAAGCAAAGAAGTTTACCTTAGCTATGACAACCCTGCTTTTATTGATAAACCATAGATAAAACTGTGGAGTGGTCGTTAACTGACATCGGTTTCCAAGCAAAGAAGTTTACCCCTTAGCTTATTTTTACCCTTAGTTTATCAACGGTTTATTGATAAACCATAGATAAACCAAAGTGAGTGGTCATGACTTCAAAAATTAGGTTTAATTCCTTTATTATCAACCGGTTTATTGATAAACCATAGATAAAACCGTGTGAAAGGTCATAATCCACACGGTTTCAACAAAGAAGTTTACCCCTTAGCTTATCAACCGTTTATTGATAAACCATAGATAAAACCAGTGAGTGGTCAGAACCGACACCGGTTACCAAATGCAATGAGGTTTGGTTTGCAAATTGGTTTATCAAGTGGTTGGCCG
>JABEVN020000435.1:0-31958 GCA_013146195.2 Codonopsis lanceolata | reverse complement strand
CCAAGATGGTTTGTAGCAAGGTTTATATGGGTCCTAAGTTTGATGGAAAATTAATTTTCCCGATTGAGATGTCGATGTATAATTTTTTGGTGGTCTGTGATTTAGAAAAATACGTTGATGAGAAACTTAAGAATGCGGTAAAGGAGAGAAAATCAAGTCCGCCAAGCACTTGATTATATTTTTAATGCAATTGAAGATGTTTAAGAAGATTATTGGTTCTAAATCAAACATGAAGCGCCTGATGTTTTGACAAAGACGCATCTGAGGTGATGATAGAGTTAAGAGAAATTATTTACAAGTTTTGACGAAGAAATTTGAAAATATAAATATGGAGAAATCGGAGAAAGTTTCGAGTATATCTCTCGTGGTGAGCGATCCGCTTCGTATATGAAGGCAAACGGAGATGATGTTTCGATGAAAGAATTTGTTCGAAAATTCTTCGCTCGATGACGAAAGCTTTTCAAGGTGCCGCAAATATGGCGACTAAAGATTTGAAGACGTTGACGGTAGCATTAGAATCCGCCTTGTTAGTCATGAATTATTATTTGGTGAAAGATCTGAGAAATGTAAGAAGTCGATTGCAAAGTCATGAATTTGAAAACGAATGATGGATCAAAGGATAATAATGGATCAAATCAAGGAAACCAAAACCATGGTGGTAGAGGTCACGGGTACAACAACGTAGGTCGCGGATACAACAATAGAGTGTCAAGAATAACGGAGGTGGCTCGGCTACAAATAAATGGTGGTCGCGGGTAGGCCAATGGCGGGGACGGTTACAACAATAATGGTAATCGTGGTTACAAATATTGATGGTGGTGGCGCGTGGTTACAACAATCGAGGCGAGGCAATTACAATTTCGTGGCGACAAGGAAGAAATAATTATTGGCATGACGATCGAGGCGGAGGTAATAATTAGTTGAGGTAACAATACTAATTGTTGTTATAATTGTGGAAAATCGGTCATAAAATCGCCGAATGCAGATATAGAAGGAAAATAATGGAAATTATCATGTTAATAATTATCTTCGAAAATAATGTTGAAAATTGAAACTTTCGTTGGTAAGTAGTAGCGAGAACTCAACTAATAAAAATACATGGTATTTGGATTCGGGTGTAGCAATCATATGTGTGGGAGCAAAGAATTATTTTTCGATTTGGATGAATCGTTAGATCGAGTAAAATTTGGTAATAATGCGAAAGTGCCGGTATGGGAAAAGGAAGGATCTCAATTTCATTGAAAGATGGTTCTAAAAAATTTTATCTCCGATGTTTACTATGTTCCAAGTCTTCTAAAAATTTATTGAGTATGGGGCAACTTTCTAAAAGGGCTATGATATGAGAATATTTAATGGAGTCTGTAGTATTGGTGATGGGCAGAGAGGACTAATAGCAAAGGTAAATATGTCTCCAAATCGCTTATTCTGTTTGACGTTAGACTGTGGAAATTTATCCCGCTTTAGTTCTGTGATTCATGATGATAATTGGTTGTGGCACATGCGGTTTGGGCACGTTAATTTTGGAAGTCTTAATTATCTTGCTCGTAAACAAATGGTTAATGGATTGCCTGCGATTAATGTTCCTAATGGAGTTTGTGAAACATGTGTTTTGGGCAAGAAACATAGAGATGCTTTTCCTACAGGCAAATCTTGGAGGGCAAAGAGAATGTTGGAGTTGATTCATTCGGATTTATGCTCGGTTGAAGTTGCTGTTTCTAACGGAGGTTGCGTGTATTTTGTCACGTTTATTGATGATTTTAGTAGAAAAGCATGTGTGTATTTTTTGAAAGAAAAATCTGATGCTTGTGATATGTTTAAGAAGTTTAAGTATTTTGTGGAGAAACAAAGTGGGAATAAAATTAAATCTTTGAGAACCGATAGGGGCACCGAGTATCTTGTTTGTGATGATTTTCTTGAGAAGCATGGTATTGAACATCAGTTGACTGCTAGATATACTCCGCAACAAAATGGTGTAGCAGAAAAAAAAAATAGAACTATTATGGATATGGTTAGGTGCATGTTGAGTTTCAAGAAATTGCCAAAGAGTTTTTGGACCGAAGCAGTTGCGTGTGCAATTTATGTTTTGAATAGGTGCTCAACAAGAAGTGTGCGTGATAGAACTCCTGAAGAGGCTTGGAGTGGTCGAAGACCTTATATTGGACATCTTAGGGTGTTTGGTTGTGTTGCTTATTCTCATGTGCCTGATCATTTGAGAAAGAAACTTGATGACAAAAGTGAAAAGTGTATTTTCATTGGGTATAGTGATGTGTCAAAAGCTTATAAATTGTTCAACCCAGTGACAAATAAGGTTATTGTTAGTAGAGATGTGACTTTCGATGAGATTGCTATTTGGGATTGGTCTTCTAAAGAAAAGGAAAATTCAAGATTTGATTCTCCAAATGTCTCTGCTCAAGATGAAGATGTTAATGTTCAAGGTGATGTTCCTACTCTCAAATGCATTGTGGAGAAATTTCTGGCTCCAAGCAGAGACAACGAACTTACCAACTAGGTTGCAAGATTATGTTGTGGGCAATGATAATGAGATATCCGATGAAGATATAAGTGAACTTCGCTTTATTTGTGTGATTGTGATCCGGCTTAGTTTTGATGAGGCATCTTGTGAAGATCATTGGATTCAAGCAATGGATGATGAGATTCATGCGATTGAGAAGAATAACACATGTGAGCTTACTACATTGCCAACTAGTAAGAAGTCAATTGGTGTGAAGTGGGTTTACAAGACTAAGTACAAACCAAGTGGTGAAGTTGATCGTTACAAGGCAAGGTTAGTTGCAAAAGGCTACAAGCAAAAACCAGGTATTGATTATTTTGAAGTATTTGCACCGGTTGCTAGACTTGATACTGTCCGTATGATTATTTATCTAGCTGCTCAAAATAGTTGGAAAATTTATCAAATGGATGTTAAATCGGATTTTTTGAATGGTGTCCTTGAAGAAGAGGTATATGTTGAACAACCTGCGGGGTATGTTAAAAGTGGCAATGAAGATAAAGTTTACCGGTTGAAAAGGGCTTTGTATGGCTTGAAGCAAGCTCCTAGAGCTTGGTATACTCGCATTGATTCGTATTTTGTGGAGAATGGTTTTCAGAGATGCCCGTATGAGCATACTTTATATGTCAAATCGTTGCATGGTAATATTTTTATCGTTTTCTTGTACGTAGATGATTTGATTTTCACTCGCAATAATTCGAGGTTGGTGGCACAATTTAGGGAGGCTATGATAAATCAATTTGAGATGACAGATTTGGGGCTTATGTCTTACTTTCTTGAAATTGAAGTTGCTCAAGTAGATGGAGAAATTTTTATTTCACAGAAAAAGTATGCTAGTGATATTTTGAAGAAGTTTAAAATGGATAGGGCTAAACCAATTTTGACTCCACTTGAGGCGAAGTTGAAGTTAGTGAGTGATGGTAATGGTGGTTTTGTTGATCCTACTTATTTTAGAAGATTGGTTGGGAGTTTGAGATATTTAACTTCAACTAGGCCAGATATTGTTTATGGTGTTGGATTGATTAGCAGGTTTATGGAGTCCCCACGTCAATCTCACTTGCAAGCTGCAAAGCGAATTTTGCGTTATATTCGAGGTACGTGTAGTGATGGTATTTTTTATTCGAGCTCAAGTGATGGGAAGTTAGTTGGTTATACAGATATCGATTGGGCTGGTGATATGGAGAATATGAAAAGTACGTCGGGTTATGCATTTTATCTTGGTTCAGGCGTGTTTTCGTGGTCTTCAAAGAAACAACAAGTTATCGCTCTCTCTGCGTAATACATGGCAACGAGTAGTGCTACTCAAGCAGTGTGGTTGCGTAGATTGCTCAATGTTTTACAATTTAAGCAAGATGGTCCAACGAAGATTTTATGTGATAACAAGTCGGCGATCACATTATCGAAGAATCCAGTTTTTCATGGTCGAAGCAAGCATATCGACATCAAGTTTCACTTCATTCGTGATTTGGTTCGTGATAAAGAGATCGTGGTTGAATATTGTCCGACTGAAGATCAAGTTGCAGATATTTTTACAAAGCCATTGAAGACCGAGCTATTTTGGAAGTTGAAGATTATGTTGGGCATGATCAAGTTTGAAGACTTGGTTTAAGGGAGGCAATGTTGGGTCCTAAACCAAGTCTAATTAGAGGACCGAGTCCTATTTGATAAAGGATTTATTTATGTATTAGTTTTTAACCTAGCCCGAATCCGATTAGATAAAGGATTAATTTAGGTAGTATAAATATGTATGTTATTGAGTTTTTTTAATAAGTGTGAGATATAATTTTCTGCCCTAAAATAATTGAGTGCCCCATCATAATAATATTTTTCTACACTGCACGTTTACCTTTTTGCTCCTTTTCCCATTTGTTGGTATTTCAAGCATCTGAGGTGAACATTGCCCTCAAGTTTTTCTTTAGTACTTTAATCCTTGAAAGAGTAAGGAAAGTTGTTGCAAACCAAGTTATTGCGGAGCATACAAGCTCAAGCTTAGTGAATTTCCTTATCATATTCACTACCCTAGGGGGACTATAGATGTAGCTGTTCAACTTGACTACCTTTTTGAAGACTGATTTGATACTTGGTATTTTAAACAAATCTTCCAAAATCAAGTCCACGTAATGGGCAGCACACGGTGTCCAATATAAATGAGGATATTTTGCCTCCAACATCGACCCTATGAAAGAAAGGAAAGAATAATCACTTTTAGCAAGACTACAAGAGTATCAATAATTCAATATTCAGTTAAAGAAGAAGTAACATTCAAGTGATTCTTACCCGCCAACTTCATATTCAAAGCATTATCCATAATAACTTGAACCACATTTTCAGGCTCAATTTCCTCCACAAAATTAATAACTAGTTTACACATCTTCTCCCCAGTCTTGGCATAATCAGAAGTATCAACCGACTCCACAAACATACTTCCTTTGAGACAATTGACAAGGAAATTCACCAATGTTCGTTCCCTCTTGTCTTTCCACCCATCCAACATAATGGAACAACATAAACATAGTTACAGAAAAGAGTTCCAGAACAGAGACTTGAGATTAAGACAATTTTTTAATTGACACAATTTTCTTATGATTTTTATTTTTTAACAGAGTTATAGAACATAAATAGAAACAAATTTATATAAAAAAAAAATAGAACACAGTATAGGAAAAAAACCAGTGAACTCTGAAGTCTGAACACTAAGTTACACAGTGTGAAGAAACTAAGAAAGTCTCGAAGACTCGAAGTCTCAAACACAACAGACTGGGAAAAAAATGAAAACAGAAAAAGTAGAACACAAAGAAAAGGAAGAAGAGTTTACTTGGAACTTGGAAGATAACAGACTGAAGAAGGCAAAAGATGAATATGAAACCCTCCTTGAAGTCGAAGAAGAAGACAAAGTCGACAGGCCCGACACCTGAAGTCGCACGCTACGTCGCAGGGCTCGTATCGTGAGTCGAACTGGTTGCGTTGTGGTCTGAATGAAGTTTTGGGTTATTTTAGGGTTTATTTTATATTTATACTAAACCCTAAACTATGTCGTTTCACACTTAAACAACAAAAAATAAAAAAATTAGTGAGCGCCATATTTGACTTTTTGGCGCCTCTCACCTAAAAAAAGTGCCAAAGTCGACGACTTTCCCACGAATTTAGCACATCGACTCACCCAACTTATTTGAGGCGCCAAGGTGTCGACTCGCCTCGACTCTCTCCTGAGGCACCAAAGGCACTCACCTTTGACAACTATGGGAGAGATCATGGGAAGTGTTGAGAAAATCAAAATTAAACAGTGAATTTACAATATCTTCAATTAGGTGATTGCTTTTAGGGATTGGAAATAGCGGATCATTTTGTTATATGGGATAAGTTTTCAGAAGCATTTTGCTTAAGATGAATAAGATTTATACCATGCCAATGAATGAATTAGCTAAGAATATGAAATAGGACCTATAAGATGAAAGATAAGAAAATATTAATAAGACATTGCAGCTCTCTCTAATTCAAGGCGAGAGAAGCAGAGTACCAAAGAAAGTAATTTAAGAGCAAGAGAAACAGAGTACCGAAGCTAGGTTGAAATAGATCGGTTCTTCTTGTTAAGCGATTGAACTGTCCTTTGTTGCTCCACGCACCAAAAGATGACACATTTGAAAGATGAACGCATCCTCTTAAAGCAAGATGACTAGTAGCTGCAGAATATTGCTATGAAGACAATAATAATCTGACAATTAATGCAAAAAATTAAAGCACAATTATCCAAGCAAGGTTAGGGAAGGAAAAAAGAGATAGAAAAATAGGTTCTTACCAAAGGAATTCCACCATTCGTAGCAGTCAGATTGCAAGAAGAAGCAGAAGAAGAAATTCAGTTTGGTCCCTTGTGATGAAATTATAATCGGAAAAGTCCATGATATTTATTTTCAACCGCTTAAAACACTTTTTAGGATAAAATTACGAAGATACCCTTAATGAACAACAAACGCATGCACAAAACCCACACCCAAAATTGGGGATCGCAAAACAAAAATCGTGCATCGCAATGGAATATTGAAGTCCCACCAAAATTGGGCATCACAATAAAAAATCAGTGCGTCGCAATGGATTAAAGTCCCACCAAAATTGAGCATCGCAATGAAAAAAATGGGTGTCGCAGTGGACAATTGAAGTCCACCCAAATTTTTGCATCGCATCCTCCGATGCCCAATGAAAGAGAGAAAGAAGAAAATGAAGAACGTTTCACCTTGCATCGTAGACTTTGATGCTTCATCTTGGCATCGAAGACTACGTCATACGAAGGCTCGAAAGCTCTTCTATACAATCTGTCGTGATACATTTTGCAACTTGGCATATACCTTGTCAGATTGCAATTTCTACATCAAACACTGGTGGTGCATGGGACAATGCCAAAAAGTATATTGAAGTAATCATCATGTTATAAAATGCACAGAGGTGATTATTTCTACTTCTTTCTTTCGTAAATGGGAACGTCATTTATCTAGAAAGTAAATAACTACGATGCATAGTTGTAGAATGGCTTTTGGATTTGAAGAGTTGTTATTTTAAATGTGCGGATTGTCATTTTCAATGTGAAAATGTGAGAGTTGACATTTTCAATGGAGGAATTTAGGGGGAAGGGGGAAGATTTAGAGTCACCCCTCTTTTTAATTAAACATTCGATTTTGTTATTCAATTTGCATTGCGATGCCCAAATTTGGGCAGAGGCTTTGTCCGCGCACCTTTTGTTCATTAAATGTATTTTCGTCATTTTCTCTAAAAGTATACTTTAACGGTTTAAAACAAATATAGGGGACCTAGACGGTAATAATTTCACCAAAAAAGTACCGACCCGCAATTAATCTTAATTTGTTATGGACAAGTTGTTGGGTCTTTACTATAAACTTTGACCTAAGAAAGTCTTTAGATGTCCAGACTCGAGAGTCCAGCAGCCTGGAGAAGGCTTTGTATTATCTAACCTAGGCTAAATGATAAACCATCTCCACCTTTAAGTAATCGTCATCCTTAACCTAGCAAATTGTTTAAGAAAAATATTGTTAAAAAAAAATAATAGACGGTGTTATAAATATGAGTTCAATGTGAGGTTTCATTTAATGTTTATGTGCAATTAAAGTAGGTTTAAAAAGTAGGGGCATAATAGTAAAAATATTTTTTCAAAAATAATATTTTGGAAGAGGATAATTATTTTGGAACGGAAAAAAGAGAGGACAATTATTCAGGACCAGTGAGAGTATTTTCTAGGAGAAACTACGTGTCGGTCCCTTTCATAAGTTTTTAACCGCTTAAGTACCCTATTGTTTTTTAAGTCGAAACAAGACATTTTTGAAGCGGAAAGAGTATGTCATTAATGAACTGGACTTGTGTTAAGAATCACATATCCATCGCATCGTGATACTTCAATTTGTCCATTATGAGGCATCAATTATGCAACGTGTTGAGTGTCACTCAGAAAAAATGCATCAAATTTCATTAGTGATACATCAATTTGAAATCACGAATTGCAAGTTGTAAACGAAGGAGGTAATTACGGAAATCATAATCGTATTCAATTTGAAGAATATATTTACGAAAATCAATCAATCTATATTCATTCTAATTTATTTTTACCTTAATTACAATATTAAGCAAAAAAAATTTTGACTATGTATTTACGGAAATCAATATCAATCTATATTCATTCTACTTGAGTACCTTATAAATGAAAAATAAAAAAACTTTGACTATATATATACAATGAACTTAGTCAATACAAAATAAGTAAAGTGATATAATTACTCGTTTATAAATGCAATTACAATACACAACATTTAATTTTGATGCATGATTTTGTGTATAGCGATGTACCCCTCTATCTCAAAATTATCGTCTGCACAATTTAAGAAAACACATTTGACTGAACTATTAATATTATTTTGATGTGTAGTTTATTTTAAAGCTCATATGTATTTGACTCATAATTAAAGTAGGATAAAAAAGTGAGGATAAATTGATAAAAATATTGTCCTAAAAAGAAAATTTTAAACAAGACAATTATTTTGAGATGGACGAAAAATGAAAACAAGATAATAATTTTGAGATAGAGGGAGTACAACTTTTTAACCATGATGCATTATTTGTTCCACGATGTATGATTTGTGTATCGCAGACCGTATTTTCTATTAATTAAAGATATCATAGTCTTGTCACCATCAAAAGTTAGGGTACTGTAACCCGAAGTTCACATGTTCACCCTATTTTGTTTTCCTTTTCCGATTCAAGGCATAAGCAAAGCACCTGGAGAATATTTATATACAATTGAGGTTGATTTCAAAAATACCTGAAATTGCTAAAAGTCGAGAGTTCCCGTCTGCTGCATTTTATGGCCAAATTTTTAAAAATGTGCCTAAAAAGATATGCCCATCAACTTAGAACAAAAACGGTATCCAACTTAGACGACGAGTTCTTAGCTTAGTTCCCAACGAATAGAATAGAATAGAATAGAATAGAAGTTGCGAGTACTGAGACATTAACATAACATTTCACTATAAACTGTATCAATATTTATTTGATTAGGTACGAACATCAAACTTTTCTGACATTATATAAGTACACATGCATGTTGATAATACTTGAACTGAATGATCATAATAATAAGCTATAAGTGAATTTGTGAGAGTATAATTGCATTAGGACATCGTCACACCACTCTGATATGGTCGGTTAATCGTTAGATTTGTTCATATTTAGTGGTTTGTTTATTGTTTAATATTGAAATTTTGATCTCAAAACTTAAGCACCATTCTTGGTGTAATATCCCTAATTTTTGATATTTTTTTTTTGAGTAAATGTACTTGAACTGGTATTTATAGTTTGGCCTAATTTGAATAAAATAGATAATTTGACCTACTTTAATTTAATAGCAAGCTCACTTAATTTTGATACACATTTGAGTTATTTATTTGTGATTGGGTTTGAGCCAAATTGATGGTCCAATAATAATAACAACAACAATAATGATAATAATAATAACAATAATAATGATAATAATAATAACGATAATAATGATGATAATAATAACAATAATAATGATAATAATAATAATAACAATAATGATAATAATAATGATATAATAATAATAATAATAATAATAATAATAATAATAAGTCTTAATTATTACCTTAAGTTAACTACAATCACTAATTAGGGGATGTGGAGAGTGGACATTACTTCCGTTGAAAAGAAACGGTGGACGGTTACAGTAGTGGAGGAATTGAAGAGGTTGCTCACAGTGAGTATAAAGAGAGTTGTGTCTCTTGTTTCAGCATCATCAATCGAACAAACTGAGAGTTGAGAGAGTCAATGTGGAGACAAAAAGGTAACAGAGACTCGGAGAGTGACGGCGGGTTGGATAGCGGGTGCACCTCAGCAAGTTTTGAGATTTGGACAAGAGTGGTTAGCTTTCTTCCAGATTTGGTGATATTTGTTTCATTGTATACCCGCTAATCAGGTAAGGGATTATACTTCTAAAGTATTTAGACCATCCAATTTTATTCGGTAGGTTTCCATTATAAATTTTATTGCTTTAACGTTTTCTTCTAAACGGATGCTCGGCACTCGCCGATATTTGCTTTGAACTTCGTCGAACCTATTTTGTTCATACTCCAAATTTTGATAACCCATGTTTGACTTATTTGAAATATCAACCCATTGGAAAAAATGATTACCTATATTTTTGGACGTTTGACTTTATTTGGAACTCCCCCGTGATCACTAAGTAAAATAAATTGTTACGTGAAATATGTAACATTAGTGAAACGAAGAAATTATTTAACATCACTGGACATGTGGTGAGGTTATCCGGATATACCTTCAGTCCCGTTGGGGTAGTTAGCTTAGTCGAATTGACCACTTAAGTGATCATAGAATCTACGTGTGTTCCTTGTTTCCAACCGGTATGGGACGGTTGGCGGCAATTGGACATCTCGTATTTGTTTTAAATCTTATCTTTCACTTGGAATTCCTGATTTACAGTTGTATTTGGTTTTATAATCTCTACATCTGGTTGATGCAATTATTGGTCTTGTTGAAACTATTTGACTTTTTGGCAAAATATAATTTTTGTGGTCAACTCCTCCTTAGAAACCGGAGGGGTTGTATATGAACTTGATGTGCATTGTTCGCTCACCCTTTTCTACTTTTCTTCAGGTCGTAAGTAACTTTTGAGATCCTTTTGGGCTCGGGTGGACCATGTGAAGGGTGACTCGTGCAAGAATAAATTTCTTAGCTTTGACGGTTATTTTAAATGAACAAATATTTGTTTGGGATTCGTGCAGTTTATTACATCTTGAAATTTGTAATAGACAGTAATATATTTTGGTTAGAAAAATTGTAATGTTTTATTTTTTTGAATATTTTGTGGTTTAGTATTTAGTAATGGTGACGTGGCCAAATTGTGGGACCGCGGTGTCGCTACCGAGTTTGAGACGTTACAGAGTGGTATCAGAGTTTAGGCTTCAGATCCGGATGGTTTTAGGATTTGAAAACTACTAGAATTAAGAATTGATAGTAGTATTAGGATTATGCTTTTGTTATTGACTACCCTATAACATTAAGTTATGATTGTAGCGTTAAGTTTATGTGTATGTGTGTTAGCCTTACTAACAAATTTACTCCCTTGAGATTTAAGTATATAGGTAATAATGAGGTGACATGATTGAAAAAAAAACCGTTGCCACCATCGTTTTGTGTGCCAAGGGAATGATGAAGTTTATGTTTTGAACTTGAGACATGATAGTTGGGAAATCATTAATTGGTATATGTGTGCCCCTTAAAATTTGATTTGTGGCTTGATTTCTTTGGGTATTGATGTGTTGATCTCAATAAGAATATAAGCAGTCAATTTTTGGTTGTCGCAATTGATTGACAAATGTTGTGTTAGGTCAGAAGGCGTAGGTAGACATAAACGTATGTCATGAGCTTTTGTTGTAATTTTGAAATTCGATAAATTTAGTATATTTAGTGTAATTTATTAGCCTAATTTAGTTCTATAGTGGAGATGCTCATTTATTTAATTTATCAATTATTGACTTCTATGCCGGCCTCTAGATGCCATATTAGAGAATGTTGATGAATGAGACATTAATGAACAAATTGAATCTAGAATTGGAGAGCTCGAGTAAGCACCTCTCGGAAATGATTGAATTTTAAAGTCAAAGAGATATAGTTATATTCTTTGAAGGAAATTATTTTATTACGTGTCACTTTTGAATTATGTCTTGGTTTGATGCGCACAAGATATATATATATATATATATATATATGAGGTTGAGAATTGCTAGAGGAGCCTTGTCCGACTATGTTATGATATGTGTGGAGGAAATGCATCATTCTTGTTTAGCAAGTGTTAGAAAACAAAGTTGATTCCCTATTAAGTATCGTACCATCTCGTTACCCATGTATACTTAGGTGACCGTGACATGGTGGGGGATGTCATGTCTTTTGCAATGATTAAGCTTTTATTAATTCTAGTGCTTCACACTCGATAATATTTGTCACACTTGCATGGATTACAAATTAGTAATTCAAAAATTTGGAAGTTGATCTTGTTATAGACACATTGACTATGTGTCCATTTTAGTAACCTTAGTATTTGGATATTGACCTTTAAGTTTGAGGGTAGAGAGAGGCCTATCGATTTGGTTCATTTAGGCCTTGAGGATTTTGAAGTAAATTTTGGGTATGGTAATTGGCTGTTTACTTTTAGGACAAAATAAAGACACTTGAGTTTCTAGTAGTGACTTTCAAATACCCTTGCTACATTTAAGGATTTAATGAATTAGGTCTTTAAAAGAGTTTTTTTTTACCGGTGTGTGACTGTATTCATTGTGGATAACTTGGTCTACTCCAAGTTTTGGAAGGAGCTTGAACAAATATCTAAGAACATCATTTTGGTCTTTATAAAAGAAATATGAGGAGATAACCTGATTACGTGGGGAGTCAATTGTGGATTATTTTATTGACCATGGGCTACTGATCTTGATAGTTGATAGTGTTGTAAGACTACAACCTAAGTTATCCTCTGAGATTTGGAATAACTTATTTTACCTTTAGAATGAATTGAGTTTGAGTAGACCTTACGTTATAATATTTTGAGGTACCCATGTTTTACATAGTTGTACTATGTGTATTTGAAGTTATTTTGGTGTGACAAGGATTTGTTTGATAAAAGGTCTTACTGACGAGCCTATGTTAATTTATTCAGATATTTCAGTTTAGTTAGATATGCTACATAAATAAGGACTTTCTTTCGATGAGATATAAAAACATTGTTATCAAGAGTATTGGTGGAGAGTTTAGGTTATTATTTGGTGGAAACTCAAGGTTTGACGTTTTCATTTAGTGGATATCTCTTGATAGTAATGGGTGACGTTAAGCGTCTCGCGTTGTGGCATGTTTGGAAATAAAACCGACACAGCCCAAGAACTTAAGAAGTCGGAAAGTGGAAAGTTGAGCGGTGATCTTCGTGTCCTCGTATTGAGGCCTTGTATATGAGACTACACAAGTTTTTAACCATTCATACTAGTAATATATTGTAAGATTGTAATTAGAAGGCGCAACGGTAGAGTGTAAGTTCGACAAATTTGGAGGACCAAATTTTAAAAGGTGGGGGAGTGTAAGATACTGAAATTTTGTTAATTTAATTCTAATTCCAGTAATTATGTTCTATAATCGGGCTTGTGTAAGTTTCTTTTTGAGCCAACTCTGTTTGGGTATTGCATTGATGTCTTTATAAGTTGGGCTTCGATTATTTAGAAAATGTGTGGTTGGGCTTTGCTTTCAATTGGGCTATTGAGTTAAAATTTTAGAATTTAAAATAATATGAATAATAATAGTAATTTATTTATTATTTACACATTCTTAGAAGACAAAGTATAGCTAGTATGGAAAGATAGAAGAATAATTTGATCTTTTAAAGAATTTGTATGAACCGATAATAGTTGCTCGGTGATGTGTAACAACAAGAGGAGCTAGGCAAAGCTATTGTTTTCATTGTGGAGACTTGAGGGGAGTATTATGAGTTTTTGACTGATCGTGTACGAAAAGTTTAGAGGACTAAACTTATTTTAAGGGGGTGAGAGCGTAATATCCCTAATTTTTGATAGTTTTTTTTTTTAATTTTTTGAGTAAATGTACTTGGGCTGGTATTTATGGTTTAGCCTAATTTGAATAAAATAGATAATTGAGCTTACTTTAATTTAATAGCAAGCCCACTTAGTTTTGATACACATTTGAGTTATTTATTGGAATAATTACAAGCCGGTACATTTTTTAAAACATGTTTTCAAATCAATCCAACAATTTTTTAGACATATCTTTTAGGTACATTTTTAGTGTGAAAATACATCACTTCCCCTGATTTTGTACAACAATTGCTGTTGTAGCAGTGACCCATCACTTCAAACCTGCGCTTCGGTGAGATCATTTGTCAAGACTCTCTACCCTTATTTTACTTCTTCTCACTTATACCAAGAAACCATGGCCGAGAGGCGGCGGTTTGGAAAGAGCGGTGGCGAGAGGCAGAGGCGGCAGAGGGCAAGTCGCCGCGATACCGAGGAAGAAGGAGGTGTGAAATTACCTAGGTAGTCGGTGAGGACACGGCCATTGATCTAGGAGCAAGCCATAGATCTGATGTGGAATTTAGTGAAAATGTTAAAGAAGCAATATCTCTTTCGATCGAGAAGCACCTCTGTTCTCGGACCAAATAAGAGGTCGGTCTTTGCCATTGCTATCAGATCGAGAGAGAGAGAGAGAGACGAAGGAAAAATCGCAGCAATGGTATGCGAGTAATTTGACAGCTTGGAGTGGCCATCCAATGAACGAACGAGCGAGCGACCTTGAACAATATGCTCTCCCTTTATCGCTCTTTGAACCTTCTATCATTGGCGTAGCTTCACCAAGATCTCATCTGTCAACCTTCATAAAGTTGATCTCACCCAGCTAAGTCAATTGCTTCAATCTCTTGGATCCAGGTTTAATTCCAACCCAATGTTTGACTTACGTCATTGACTTCTTATAGCGGAAGAATCGATCTCATTGATCCGAATTTGCCGAACATAAACACGGATCGGATCGATTAAAAATTCAAGATTAAGGAGAGCGATGAGAGAGAGAGGAGAAGCAATATGAGAGAGAGAGAGGTATGGATGTTGGTGGTTAAAGAACGCAGTCTTTCAGTCTTTTGATTCAATTACAGTATATGAATGAGAGACAAAGTAGTTTTACTCTTGTACAGATAATGGCAATGTTGCTTGCTCATTTAAAGCAGATCACTTGATGCCAAATCTTGGCATCGGCTGACAATTGGCATCGACATTTCACGATGCAAGATTTGCATCGACATTTTGACATCAGAAATATTTTTGGCATCAACAACAATTGTAGGCATCAGCATTTCACCTGATGCCAAGATTTGACATCAGCATTTTTGGCATCAACAATATTTTTGGCATCAGAGTTCTGATGCCTGGAATTAATTATGCTGATGCCTGGAATTAATCATCCTGATGCCAAGGCTTGGCATCAGAGTTTTCATTAATGGCATTTTTGTCATTTGGCAAGCAATTTGTAGTTATATGAAATGTCCAAAAAATTGATGGTCCTAGATGAAAAGATGTTTTCAAAATTGTACCCACTTGAAATTCCCCCTTATTTATTTGTGCTTGAGCTTGAGCTAAATTGATGGCCCAATAATAATGACAACAATAATAATGATAATAATGATAATAATAATGATAATAATAATAACAATAATAATGATAATAATAATAACAATAATAATAATGATAACAATAATAATAACAATAATGATAATAATAATAATAACAATAATGATAATAATAATGATATAATAATAATAATAATAATAATAATAATAATAATAATAATAATAATAATAATAATAATAATAAGTCTTAATTATTACCTTAAGTTAATTACAGTCACTAATTAGGGGATGTGGAGAGTGGACGTTACTTCCGTTGAAAAGAAACGGTGGATGGTTACAGTAGTGGAGGAGCTGAAGAGGTTGCTCACGGTGAGTATAAAGAGAGCTGTGCCTCTTGTTTCAGCATCAACAATCGAACAAACTGAGAGTTGAGAGAGTTGTTATGGAGACAAAAAGGTGACGGAGACTCGGAGAGTGACGGCGGATTGGATCGCGGGTGCACCTCGGCAAGTTTTGAGATTTGGACAAGAGTGGTTAGCTTTCTTCCAGAGTTGGTGATATTTGTTTCGTTGTATACCCGCTAATCAGGTAAGGGATTATACTTCTTTAGTATTTTGATCATCCTATTTTATTCGGTAGGTTTCCATTATAAATTTTATGGCTTTAACGTTTTCTTGTAAACGGATGCTCGGCACTCGCCGATATTTGCTCTGAACTCCCTCGAACCTATTTTGTTCATACTCCAAATTTTGATAACTCATGTTTGACTTATTTGAAATATCAACCCATTGGAAAAAGGGATTACCTATATTTTTGGACGTTATACTTTATTTGGAACTCCCATGTGATCACTAAGTAAAGTAAATTGTTACGTGAAATATGTAACATTAGTGATTTGAAGAAATTATTTAACACCACTGGACATGTGGTGAGGTTATCCAGATATACCTTTAGGCTTGTTGAGGACTTAGGCCCGTTGTGGCTCAGGCTCGTTGGGGTAGTCAGCTTGGTTGAATTGACCACTTAAGTGATCATGGAATCTACGTGTGTTCCTTGTTTCCAACCGGTATGGGACGGTTGGTGGCAATTGGACATCTCGTATTTGTTTTGAGTCTTACCTTTCACTTGGAATTCCTGATTTACAGTTGTATTTGGTTTTATAATCTCTACATCTGGTTGATGCAATTATTGATCATGTTGAAACTATTTGACTTTTTGGCGAAATATAATTTTTGTGGTCAACTCCTCCTTAGAAACCGGAGGGGTTGTATATGAACTTGCTGGATATTGTTCGCTCACCTTTTTTTACTTTTCTTTAGGTCGTAAGTAACTTTTGAGATCCTTTTGGGCTCGGATGGACCATGTGAAGGGTGACTCGTGCAAGAATAAATTCCTTAATTTTGACGGTTATTTTAAATGAACAAATATTTGTTTGGGATTAGTGGAGTTTATTACATCTTAGAATTTGCAATAGACAGTAATGTATTTTGGTTAGAAAAATTGTAATGTTTTATTTTTAGATATTTTGTGGTTTAGTATTTAGTAATGGTGACGTGGTCAAATTGTGGGACCGCGGTGTTGGTACCGAGTTTGGAGGCGTTACACTTGGGCTTTCCCATTTCCCACTTCCCAGGAAAGTGGGTAGGGTAGCCGCCATTCTGGAAAAAATGAGGCACCTATACGTGGCTTTTGCAGTACTTTTAAATAATAGGAGGTATTGTGATATTATCATCAATTTTAATGTTAGCGTCATTATATCAAATGTACTTAATGTTTATATCGTTATATCAAATATTTTTTAAATAATGACATGAATATTCTAAATTATCCTCAATTTAATCATCTAATGACTCTAACACTAAACCTCGTACTAATATCACAAGCTCTAACTCGTAATATCATTTGCCTAATAGTCAGTACTCCCACAACATTAGTTTTGTGGGCTTTCCAGCTAATAAATGTTGAATGCATGTTACTGGTTTTACATAAGTACTCTATTCGTTTTCAAATTATTGTCTACCTTTCTTTTTTCGTCAGTTTTTAAATAATTGTTCTATTTCAAAACTCTTCCTTTTAGGAAAACACTTTTACCACTTTATCCTTACTTTTTCTACTTAATTTAATTATGGTCACATACTCAAAGACATTAAAGGGAACCACACATTTCACTAAGATTTATAATTCAGTCAATTTGTTTTTTTAAACAGTGTGTTGGATCAATCCAGACAATATTTTGAAAACGGTGGGAGTATTACTTTCTCAGTCTCAAAGAAAATAGTTCTAATATAAAAAATATTGTAATTTTAATGCAATTCAAAGAAGATACATGTAAATAAACATATATTACTTCAATTGATAGTTGATGGGAGTAATTTAAACCTAACCCATAGTAAAAGAGGGTTATTTCTAATTGTGATATCGATTTTTGGAAGAGTGGCAGTATATAGACCCTCATTTCCTATAAGAATCCCAAAATCTAAAATTCCTATTTACCCTCATCAATACAAACACAACCCCCTCCCTCCCTTTGTATCCTCTAACTATAGCCCCTCCCAGCCATCTGATGTCACTCACTCCTGGCATCCTAGCGACCCCGATCTCCAGCCATACATTCGTCCTTCTTTCTCGAGTAAGAGTATTGTCTCCTCCTCTTTTCTTCCTCTTCTTCCTATGTTTAACCCATCTTCCTCCTTTCATCCCATTTTCCTCCCTTTTTTTTCGATTCAAGGTTGTTCGGCCATGGTTGACCGGACAACCCGAGTTAAATAAAAAAAGGAGAGGAGAAGGGGAAAAGAGGTAGGGTGCGTGATGAATTATTATTGGTGTTGAAAACAAAAAAGAAAAGAAATAAAAGAGATGTGTTCACTGGAGGAAGAAGGGAAGCGACATAGTGGAAGGGGGAAGAGGACGAAGTGGGTGGAGGAAGAAAGGACGGGGATGCAGTGGGTGGGAAGAATAGAAGAAGACGCGATGAGTAGGGATGGAAAAAGGTAAAAAGATGCAGTGAGCGGGAATGAGGAAGGCAGTGGAATGGAGGGGGTGTGTTTGGTTGAGGGGTAAAATAAGAAATTTGGATTTTTAAGAGATATAGTTGTAGGAAATAGGGGTCTAAATAGCGCCTTTCGTAGAGATAATCTTCCATAAATCAATTTTGAGTGGTTGCCCAAATCATGAACTCATTAGAAACTAAAATAATAAAATAAAATCTTGAAACCTCATCCCCTTAAATAAAACTTTTATATTTGGACTAGTGTAGGACATATGTGTAACTTATCTAGAGCAGTGTTCTAAAAATCAGTGTAGGCGCCACCCCGGTACTTAGAAATTTGGCAAATTGGCAAAAAAAAAGCGACTAGGTGGGCAACTACCGATTTTTCATTTTTAAAAATATTTTTGAAGTTTAGACTCTAAATAATGTCATTTTGGGTTTTCTTTAAATAATAATAAATATCAATTTAAAATTATTAAATTATTTTTTAAATTTGTAATTATCAACGGATCTATTAATAATTGTATTGTTGACTATTTTTGTAATATTTTGAACCTTAGATGATATTAAATTTATAATTTTACTTTTAAAAGTTAACATCATAATGTAATCGTTATTTTTAAATTATTAGGTGATATTTAGTATTAGTATATTTAAAAAATTAATGTTTAATAATTATGTTATAGTAAGAATATATTAAAAATAAGATATTATATCTTATTTGTAGGACTCACATATATCCCGCCTAGACGCTAAGTGTTGGTCTGTCATCTAGTGACCGCCTAACAATTTTTATAACCTTGATTTAGAGTTATACTTATTATACTTTTAATTTGGTGGTTGAAAATATTTCATCTCACTTGTTGTCACACTTTGTTTTTCATTGAATTTAAAAAAAAATACACGTGAAGGAATAAGATTCAATGGATAATTTATAACAGAGAGTAAGATAGAAAATTTGAATCTTAATTTGATTTGATAAAGTAGCACGCTTGTGATGGATCATTTGTACACATTTATAAGTTTTTTTTCCATCTCCTTGAACATTGGAGATTCATCTTAATTCTTAATGCTCCATTATGCTTTGGTCAATCATGAAAAATAATAGGAAAAGGACAAAATCTTATTCTCTTTTCACTTTTTTGGTGCGTTAAGCCAATTGGGCAAATTAGTTAGAAAGACTTCCAAGAAACTCACTAGAGACCCACTTGAGGGGTGGAGTGAAAAAACAATATTAAATCATAAAATAAATACATAAAGAGATAAAAAGTCATTGAATATCCCTCCCTAATTGTGTGGGTCCATAGCCTTCCACCACCCGTGGTGGCTATTCTCGCTGCCACCACCATTGTCGTCATATCATGAGTTAGAGTTTTGTGATATTATTATAAGTTGTTTGTGTCATTATATCAAATCTTATTACATTGTTACACGGTTAGATCAATTATGCATTATTTTCTAAATAATATTATAGACATTTCAAACAATTACCAATTTAATCATCTAATGACTCTAATACTAAAACTCGTAATATCATTTTCATTTTCCCACTAAATTTTAGGTATTAAAAGAATCATGTTCTTCTATAAATAGTAACCACGAAAAAATTGATTTGTTTGAGAAAATTGCAAAGGTTTCTTCCACCTTTCACTCTCTACCATCAATCCCTCACTAAAGGAAGCATCATTAACACCATGGAAAATATTAATTGCCAATTTCTGGTCTAACATGTTTTTGTCCCAAACTACATAAAAGAGTCAATCTTTTTGTCGAGGGTCCTTAGGAGCAGAGCTTGGAATTGATTTGCAAGAATTGCATATAAAGGTTGATGAGAAAAATGACCGACTTCTTAATTTCCATTATGTTAAGCTTGATATACATTATTGAGCCCCTATCTAATAGCTTAAGCTTTTAGATGAGTTAGTTACTTAACATGGTATCAGAGCTTTGGTTTGATAAGGTCATGGGTTCGAATCATCCCGCTTGCATTTGTTACCCGAAATAATGTGAGTGCATGTTGTCACTCTGTTTGGTTTGTGATGCCCTTGGTGAGGCATGTTTGTGTATCTCTCCACGTGTGGACGGGTCACACGTGAGGGGGAGCGTTAAGCTTGATATACATTATTGAGCCCTATCTAACAGTTTAAACTTTTAGATGAGTTGGTTACTTAACACATTACATTGGTTTATCATACACCTTTTATAAAAAACTAACAGTGTATAAAAAGTAAACTATTCAATTTAAATCAATTTAAAATGCTTTGATTGCATGAGAACAATGTTTTGCATACTTCTTGGTGCAGAGCTATTGAAAATCACATTAAGACACGAGACAAATGTCAATTGGCTAGAACCTATCAAAGTCATTACCACTCTGAGCCATTGATATTGTTGACTCAATGAGGCAAACAAGATAAACTTAGAGGGTGTCGAGTGTAACAATGGAAAGTAAAAAGGTGATTTTGTCTCTTGTAATAGTTAGGTAGTTTCTGTTTGTTATTTCTCATCTTCTTTGTAATTGGTAGTATAAATGTCGGAGGTGTGACTCTCTTTTCTTCCAAGAGTTGAATGTTAATTGAGAAAGTGTTTTCAGTTTTCTCTCTCTCACGCTCTCTCTTCCCCAAATTCAAATTCAGTTCTTATCATGGTATTAGAGCATGAACTGATCCAGAAATTCTTCCATTTTAAACTCTGCATAATTGTTCTCAAATCTAATTAAAATTGATTGTTTGTTCCATCAATCAAGTATTGATTCTCGAAATTTCTTATTTGATTCGTGAGCAATGGCTGATAACAACAGTAATGAGAGCAAAGAACTTGAGCAGGAAGTGGATGAAGAAGCCATAGATAAGTATGATCTGGAAACTTCAACACTCTAGTTTCATCCTTCACATATGTTGTTTCTGCATCCAAACGACCATCTTGGTATGGCACTTGTCACACAAACTTTGAATGACTATTCATTTCAATCAATGGAAGCTATCGATAGTCATTGCTCTTACTGCGAAAAACAAATTAGGTCTAGTAAATAGAAAGAATAAGAAGCCTACTTCATCATGTAAATACCTTGATATGTGGAATAGATGTAACAATATGGTCATTGCATGGCTATTGAATGTTGTTTCATCTGAAATTAAATCCAATATCGTGTATTTCCCGACGGCTAAGACTATATGTGGGAGGACCTTAATGCTAGATTTTCACAGAGTAATGCTCCAAAAACCTTCCAAGTTAAAAAAACTCTTGTCTGAATGTCATTAAGGAACCTCATGTGTATCAGCCTATTTTACAAAATTCAGAAGTCTATGGGATGAGTTATCCAATCTGAATAACATTCCAAAATGTGTGTGTGATTGTAACTGTGTTGCAATTCAAAAGCATGCTGATTATGAACATGAGTAGAAGCTGTTTCAGTTTTTAATGGGACTCAATGATAGTTTTACTACCATTAGAGGCCAAATTATCATGATAAATCCTTTGCCTAGTTTCAGTAAGGCAGAAAACCTATTAATTTAGGAAGAAACTCAGCGAAAATGTAGCAACTCTGGTTCAAGCATTAGTGATATCTCTACTGAATTGTTGAGCAAATCTTCTGAAGGTACCATGGCCTGGAAGAATTGGCTTCAAAAATTTCAAGAATAAGACCAACACAGGAAGTACCAATTACACACAGAAAGGGAAGTTTTGGTGTGAATTTTACCTTGGTGATTCACATACCAATGAGAGATATTTTTTTCTCCATGGCTTTCCAAAGTGGCACAAGTTGCATGGGGTGAAACGTGACCTTAGTAAGATTCCCAAGAACAGGACAAAAGGTCTAGCTGCTAATGTACACAATAATGATAACAGTGGAAGTGATGCTGCAGAACATAACTCTTGCATTCCAGCCCTGAATCTCACATAGCAGGTACTGTTATAAGTTGTTCCAGTTTTATGCCTCGTAAGGATTCATCTAATCATAATCTGTACAACAATGAATGTATTATTGACACGGGAGCCATTGACCACATAACTCCTATTTTTGATTTGCTTGTTAATCATGTGTGCATTTACTCATCTATTCTCCTTCCTAATGGACATACAACCATGATAACTCATAAAAGGTACTGTCATTCTTGATCAGAATATCATTATATCTGATGTTCTGTTTGTGCCATCTTTCAAATTCAATTTTGTTTTCTGAAAGCAAACTTGTTGTGGATAATAACTACAAACTTGTTTTCTATCCTTCTGTTTGCTTCCTTCAGGACCTAGCACACAAGGCAACCAAGGAAATTGGTAGATTGTCTGGAGGATTGTATAGAACTTTATTCATAAGGGAATGTTCTGACAAGTTTGTTAGTTCTTTTTATTCTGATTCTTGTATTGATATATTGAATAATTCTGTAATGTCTTGCTCTGCACATAATACTTTCAATAAAGAAGTTACTTTATGACATTTGAGAATGGGTCACATTCCTCTTATTTCATTAAAGCATTTGGATATTTGCACTATTACTCACTCCACCACTATATCTCCTTGTGACACGTGTCACTTTGCTAGACAGACTAAACAACCTTTTCCACTAAGTTCCTCCCACTCTGAAAAACCTTTTGCTCTTCTCCGTTGTGATGTATGGGGGCCTTATAGGCATCACACTTATAATGGTTTTAACTCATTCTCACCATAGTTGAAGACAACACCAGAATAACTTGGACTTTTATTCTAAAATCCAAAACCCAGGTTCCTTCATATCTTAAATACTTCCTTTCTCTTGTTCAAACTCAATATCATGCAAGTGTTAAAGAAATTAGGTCTGACAATGGTATTGATTTCTTCAGTTCCATTGTTACTTCTGTTGTTTCTCATTTGTATTATGATTTACATTTGTTCATACATTACATTAGTTTTATACATTAGTGGCTAATTGGGCTGCGTATCAATTAGCGTGGCAACTATGTATAAAACTTTATCATAGAATAGTTTCTTATAGGCTTCACTGGTTCAGCAGAAGACTTCAGCCATGCTTCACCAGAAGACCTTCAACAGCATCCAGCAGCAGACCTTGTCTGCACGTGTTCAAGCATGACGTGTCCAATCATCAATTCTTAGTGGATTAATTAAATTCATCATTTATCACTTTGAATTTGAATTAAGACATTCCACGACTTCTCGAGACACGCGACCGGCTTTTCGAAAAGCGGTGAAGATTTTCTCATTCGAGCAAGGATGTGTGAACGCATTGTCTCTTACAATCTATACCAACTACTACAGACCTACACCTCTGACTTTCCTACATGTCAGTTGCTACAACAACTCTGCACCACTCCCTGCTCAGAATCAGTTAAGACAAAATCCACAAGGAAGCTCCATGCATTTACTGCATTCAACCTAATAGAGCTATTACACTTCGTCTTCTCCAACGGATCTCAAGAATGCTCCAGCTATGAATACTACCATTAAAGACTAAAGAACTCAATGCTCTGAAATTCTCCAACAACATAAAGTCTTTATACTCAGTGCATTCAAGAGATCATAAACTGATCAAGAAGTCCTCGACAATAATCAAGAAGATCTGCATCAACATTTATCTTAAATTTTTTATTGTTGTTCACTTAAACTATTCTTCTGCACAATTTAATATCTTGTTTATTCAGATATTCAGTTCCCAAACCCCCAAACACAAGTCAAATATTTTGTACACGATCCATTGGATATATTCTTTGTAATAGAACTAGTGGAAAATATAGTGCATATTTTAAATCCAAGGTTGACTCCCTAGGTGGTGGACGTAGCACTTTTTATAGTGTGAACCATCTCAAATACTTGTATTCTTCCTTTACTGTTGATTACTGCTTTGAACTGTTTCTTATTTCCTTTATTTATATCTTCAACAGTGGACTTGAGTATTCAGTCAAGTCTACCGGTAGTCCTTAATCGACAGACTTGAACCTTCTTCCTTACAACACTTCCGCTACTTCAATCTCCTTAATAGATTGCAAGTTCTTGTTTTAGGAACTTATATGAAAAGTTTTTAAGTTTATAATAAGCTATTCAACCCCCCTTCTAGCTTATTATTGTGCCCTTTAGGACTAACAACTTCCATTTTTGAACCACTTGTGAATTCTTCCACAAAATAGTTATACTGATACTCGCCCAACAAAATGGGAGAGCAAAAAGGAAATATAGACACTTGCTGGAATTAGCTAGCACTCTCATATTCCAAGCTAATCTACCCATTTCCTTTTGGGGTGATTGTTTTATACTGCCATCACTAGAAAACCCCTTATGAGGCTCTGTTAGGACATAAACCATCATATGCTCATCTTAAAGTCTTTGGTAGTCTATGTTTTGCCTCTACCCTATCTCATAACAGAGACAAATTTGGTCTAAGACCAAAAAAAATGTTTATTCCTAGGTTATCCTCAAGGTAAAAAGACATACAAATTGTATGATCTCTCCAAACAGACTTTCTATAGCAGGGATGCCACTTTCTATGAGGACCATTTTCCTTTTGCTATCAATCTGTGTCACTACAACCTATTTCTTCCACCATGTTTCCCTCCTTCTTTGATCTTCCTACCTCAGTAGATGATATGTTTATTCCTTCATATACTTATGATGTGCCCTCTACATCTTCACCTCCTACTACATTCTCTCCTTAGTCTCTCATCTCTTCTCCAGTTACTGCCCAGTAACCTATCGATTCTTTCCCTATCAGACATGTTAGACAGAGGACAGTCCCTGTGAAATACAAGGACTATACCAGTCTTCCATTCAACCTATCATCTTCAAGGGGGCTTGTGTTCAAAGGTACTTTCCTTATTCTGTCAATTTTATCATGTCTTACTCTCATCTTTCCCCTTCATATCCGACTTTTATTACTAATCTGGATAGTACCTTTGAACCCAAAACTTTTGCTAAATTTGTTCAAAGTCATCAATGGTGTAAGGCTATGACTTTATAATTGGAAGCCTTAGAAAGGAATAACACTTGGATCTTACAACCCTTACCTCTTAGAAAAAAGGCAGTAGGTTGCAAATGGATTTATAAGGTCAAGCACAAGCAGCAGTTGACAAACATAAAGCCTGGTTAGTGACTAAAGGCTTCACTCAGAGAAAAGGCCTTGATTACTTTGATACTTTTGCACCAATTGCCAAGATGACAATAGTTAAGGTGCTATTGGTTGTGGCAGCCATGAATAATTGGCCTCTCTGTCAAATGGGTGTCTCTAATGCTTTCTTGCATGGTGATCTGAATGAGGAAGTCTTCATGACTCTTCCACCTGGCTATTGTCCTGCTCAGTCCTTTTCTTCATCCTTGGTGTGTAAGCTAGTCAAGTCACTTTATGGCCTGAAGCAGGCTCCCAGACAATGGTTCCATACACTCTTCACTGCCCTTAAGTCTTTTGACTACACATAATCTGCTAATGATCATACTTTGTTTATTCAGTCCTCTCCATCTTCCTTACTGCTCTTTTAGTCTATGTTGATGGCATGGTCATCACAGGCTCCAATTCCTCATGCCATAATAGCCCTCAAGTCTCACCTCCATCCCTAATTCTCCATCAAAGACTTAGGAGATCTTAAATTTTTCCTTGGTTTAGAAATAGCCAGGAATGCCTCTAGTATTTTTCTTCATCAAAGGAAGTACTGCATTAACATAATCTCATAAACAGGTCACACTAATGCCAAGCCATCTTGTTTTCCTATCTCTCCAAATCACTGGTTGGCTTCAGATTCCGGTCCTTTTGGTTCCCAATCTAGATAGGTACAAAAGGTAGGTGGGAAGACTTTTGTATCTCACAATTGCAAGGCCGGAGATTGCCTACACAGTCCATGTTCTTAGACAGTTCTTGGCACATCCTAGACAACCTCATATGGATGCTGCTCTTAAGTTGGCCAAATTTCTCAAGATTTCACTTGGCCAAAGTCTCTTCTTCTTATCTAAGTCTACTTCTGCACTCTTTCTGCCTTTTATGATGCAGACTAGACTGGGCAGGATCCCCTACTACTAGGAGGTCAACTATTGGCTTCTGCATTTTCTTGGGTTCTTCTCTTGTCTCTTGGAAGAGCAAGAAGCAACCTACAGTGTCTAAATCTTCAACTGAGGCAAAATACATGGCAATGGCTTCTACTTGTTGTGAGCTCACTTGGCTTACTGATCTTCTCACAGATTTTTGCATGCCAAGTTTGCTTCATATTCTCTTGTTATGTGATAATAAGACGGCTCTTCACATTGCTGCTAACCCAGTATACCGTGAGAGAACAAAACATATTGAAATCGATTACCACATCATACGAGACAAAATTGATAAAGGACATGGTCAAAACTGCCCACATCTCCACACATGATCAGTTGGCCGACTTGTTCACCGAAGCCTTGTCTACTACACAGCTTCATCATCTCCATCCCAAGCTGAGCGTGTTGAATTTGTTCACCTTTCTCACCTTGAGGGGGGGGTGTTGACTCACAGAACACCAACTAGGCAAACAAGATAAACTTAGAGGGTGTCGAGTGTAACAATGGAAAGTAAAAGGGTGATTTTGTCTCTTGTAATAGTTAGGTAGTTTTTGTTTGTTATTTCGTGTCTTCTCTGTAATTGGTAGTATAAACATAGGAGGTGTGACTCTTTTCTTCCAAGAGTTGAATGTTAATTGAGAAAGTGTTTTCGGTTTTCTCTCTCCCTCTCTCTCTTCCCCAAATTCAAATTCAGTTCTTATAAGATATATTTGACACAATTAGCATGTCAAGCGTTATATTTTCAACTCAACCTTTTTTCTTTTAGAATGTGGAGGAAAGAGGGTATTCATTTTTGTGGAACTTGTTACCCTAAATTATTTCGCAACATGATGACCATAAGTTACCCTTTACACTAGTGGCATACGAGAAATAGGCTGGTAGAGTCGATTCGCGACATTCACTCATTCATATTGTAATTGGTAGGGTTGAGGTTGAAATTATGAAGGAAAGAGTGTTTGCCATATAGCCAAAAATTAACCAATATAGGTGGAAGAAAAATACAACTAATTTAGGAAGAAAACAACGTTAACATTCATCATTGTTGTGAAAATAGGGGTAATTAAAAGAAACTAAATCTAACAATAGTGACAAGTTCTGAAAATGTGGTACACCTTTCAAAAGATATTTTGAAAATTCAGAATCTAATTCCTTTTTCTCATAGTGGATGTAACTTTCACCCCACCCCCCATTAGAATTCTCTGCAATGCACATGTTTCCCCAAGTCATGTGTACTTTCTCTCCATCCATTCCTACAATGGTGGTGGGGATACTCTTCTATAGAGAAATATGGTCAATAGATTCCAAAAGTTTAACTGTATTTATTCATAAAATGGACCAGTCCTTGAATCCTTCCAAAAAGGCAATTGATAGTATTTGATTTATAGTAAAAGCTTGGAAATCAATCTCAACCATCCAATAAAAAAAACTTTAAAAAAAGAAAATTTGATGTAAATTTTCCTCAACTGTTCCTAAAAAAAGTTCATCTTTCAATTTTATGTCGTTCTAAAAAAGTGTTCGCTTTCTAATATTTATTTTTTGTAACAAATTATATTTCTATTTTACCCTTAAGTTGATTCACATTTAACACTATCGTAATAATTATAATTATAGAGTCAATTATTTTTTAATCAGTGTGTCAGTTCAAATAAGAGATTCTTTATGAATGAGAAATACTCTATCCGTTTCTAAATAATTACACTCTTTTTATTTTTTGTTCATTCTAAAATAATTGTTCTCTTTTAAATTTTTTTTTAAGAAAATACTTTTACCATTTTGTATTTATTTTTTTATCTTCTTTAATTATAATCACATATTTAAGTGCATTAAAAGAAATTATATATTAAATAAATATTTATATTATAATCAATTACTTTTTATTAAATAATATACCAAATAAAAAAGGATGATTATTTGAGAACAGATAGAGCATGAGTACTTGAATCGTGTGGAGACTGTTACTTTTGTTGTTAGTGGTGTTAAGTAAAAAGGCACTTTCGATGGTGTCCATGAAACTATGTATCACGTGTCCATGTTATACTATATGACATGATTTCTGAAAGGAAATGAATCTAAGTTATTCATACCATCATTATAGCATCCAAATGGCTGGATCCTTGGGTCTTAGTTAATGCGTTTCAGTCTTGTTGGAACTATAATAGTAAGAGGAAAATAACATTTACATCCTCCAAGTTTGAGTCTCATTTCACATTGTATTTTGATGTACAAAATAGTGTCACTTTAGGCCTTGGAGAATTCAACAAGTTTCAAAAAGGGTAAGAATAGTTTGGGGTAGACTTCAAACACCCCCAAACTATTTACGAACACTAAATACCTGATGTGAATCTTATCACCGAAACCCTAACTTGCTTAACTAGGGGTTAGCTCGAATGTTTACAAGCTGTCCCAAACCCACCCACCAACCTCCTCACCGCCCACAATCTACCCCAAGTTGAATTAACTTGGCCGAAGGTTAACAACAAAACGAAACAACCCCAACACTCCCTATAACCGCCACGGCAACAATAGGAAACAGACAAGATAAATTACGAATTAACCGGTTGAGTTTCACTCACTCAACGTAAAGAAATATGACGATAAATTCTTTTCAAGCTTCACTCACTTAAGAAGAAAGAATCGATTTAAAAGAACATAACTTGCTCTTCAAAGGGGTTTTCTTACGAAACTGAAATTTGCTTTATTCATCAAAATAGAATGGCTTTTAAAGGCTACAAAATAACCCTAAAACAAGTTACCAAAAATAAAGACTTCCTAATCAACTAAAACAGTAAAATATAAAATAAAAAACCAACTTTTAAGGACATAAAATAACCTACTAACTAATAGCAATTTGACTCAAACCCTAGTCCAATTGTGCCTTAAATTTCATGGAGGACGGCCTCCTTTCCAAGCCTCACGAACGCCACCCAACTGCAAGCCTCTTCTAGCACGGTCCACCCAGCCCATTCCATCCTTCCACCAGCCCATTTGTTTTAGTCCTTCGATGCCCCTTGCCGTGCCCTCCTCGTGAATCTTCTCCATCAAGTAAGTTCCCCAATCCATGCATCTGACACCCCACGCTCCTTTGCTACCAAGCTGGACACCCCCTACTTTCGTACCAGCCCTTAGCCCGTTTCCTAGGCCACTTTCATTCAGCCCTAACCCAACTAGAATCCTTCTAGTCGGATAACCCCAGCCCGTGCTCGCTTCCCCTTGCCCAGATGGACCCTTCCATGTGTGTACCTCCCTTATCCAACTCTTTTCCTTTACACTGTCCGACCTGACTACTCTATCCGCATCAATACCCACTTGACCAATCAACTCAAATAAGTCAATCTCTTCAAATTAACCTTAGTAACGAGGTTAATAGAGAAAGTGATAAGTCAAATATGCACTCCAACAATTACTTCCATTACAAATGCATCTTTCTCTATCTCCACAATGCGCATATCATCCTCTCAAGTAACATCATATCTTAGCCATCGACGCGGTCGATCATGAGGCAAGTGTAAGAGGGTGGGCCCCCAAATTTGGGGACCCCACAGACACAAGTGTTTAAATCTTGCCTTCTTTTGTAATGCGGCCTCATTTTTACTATTTTCCCTGGGCCCCTAAAAGGTCAAACTGGCCCTGACCACTAGTGATTAATTAGATGCAATAATTGCCCTCGAGTGACGCCAACTCCTATGAATATAAATTAGAGGTGTAAATCGAAATCACTGAATCACGAAACCGAACTAAACCAAACCAAACCAGTCGCTTTGGTTCGGTTTTAGTCGAATACGGTTCGGTTTCGGTTTCAAAAATTGAAAAACCACCCGGTTCGGTTCACGATTTTTGGTATCAAACCAAACCAAACCAACCTATATTTTTTTTAATTATATAATATATATTATATTACATTTATTAACTATTTTGAACATTTGAATCAGATTATATACATAATCTAGCCCTTTGATTTATTCATAATATATATATATATATATAGACACATACTAAACCAAACAAAATCTTGATTGTTGGAGAGCTATTATTTCTTCAATTGTTTGAGTTTATTTTATAATTTTTATTGTTGTCTTTATGATAATTTGTTATTAGTAGGTTATTTCCTAATTTTGAGGTTAATTCCAAATTAAAATTAAAATTTTATTGTTATTTTTAATGTTAGTTAATTTCATTAAAAATAATTTATATAAACCACAAAACTAAACCAAACCAAGTGGTTCGGTTCCAAATCTTACTCGAATCGGTTCGATTTGAGATTTTTGGAACCAATATGGACAGTTCGGTTTATGGTTTTGGCATAAACTAAACCAAACCGAACTACTTATACCCCTAAATTATAAATAAGCAAGGAAAGTGGTAAAAGTATGGAACACAACGACTTGAAATGGTTGAAAGCAAAAATCTTGTTCTATGATCAATAAACCATTTGAAATACAAGGGTAGCACCAAAAAAAAAAATGCCCCGGATAGTATCACTATACAACTGTTCAATCGAAAAAATATCGAGTTGTCCACACGCCTTTCCAGTCACTTTGTCAAGATGTCGCTGGTAACTACTTTAAGTAGAGAGAAGAAAGTTCTAAAAACACATGGATCAATCCCGATAGGTGATCTTAGTTCAATGAAGAAATTGTAGAAACTGATAAAGTTTTGGAATAATGGCATAGCCTTTCCATTGATATTGAGTACATATTTATAGGGTTACAATACTTGCTACACAAGTTAATCTAAATACAAGAGGGATTAGGAAACCTAAATACAAGAGGAACTAGGAAACCTAAATACAAGTAAATTAGGAAAGTATAATCTAAAGATAATTATAATATATTACATATATATTATATTTACTAATACTATAAATATAATATATATTAAATATATTATATTCTCTTATACGCTCCCGCAAGATGGATCACCGTTAGGAGAGACAAATCTTGAGAAGAATATGCGGACATAGTGCGAGTTGAAAATGAGAGGGTGATCGGCCGAAAGCGGTGAGAGGGAGAGGTTCTCGAGCCGGGTCTTCCGAGGAAGACAAGTTGTTGAGTGAGCGAGGGTCTTCGGTGGCGAGCCGCGAGAGTCCGGCTCTTTGAAGACTTGGTTTGCTCGGTGAGCCGAGCTGTTGAGGAGTGTCGCCGGGCGAAGCCGGGCGAGAGCGGGCTGGCCGAGGAGCCTCCGAGTTGCTCGAGGAGCGAGCAAAGCCGAGGGTCTGGGCGAAATGCGTGAGAGCCCGTTTGCCGAGAGACATGGTTTGCCTCGATGAGCCAGCTGCTGAGGGAGTTTCGCTCTGCGAGCCGGCGAGAAATCGGCTGGACCGAGGAGTCCTCGAGTTGCTCGAGGAAAGAGCTGCCGAGGGTCACTGGCTAGGTCATCATTTGGTGAAAGCTGGTTTGCCGAGTCCTTGGGGTGCTCGATGAGTGAAGAGGTTTGACATGTGGTGTGATAAACAATGAGGTGCGAGGTGTAGGAGGCGTGGGTGAGATGAAGGGTTATGGTTGCGAAGTGCAGGTTAAGGGTGGTTGAGGAAGGTCTCCTCGGCCTAAATCGAGGCGTGTTTGGCAGAGGTCATCCACGCTTGGGAATGAGGGGAACTTGAAGTTTAGGTCTGGGATCGAGCGTTGGGTTTGGTCGGTCTGGAGGTTGTGGATCGATGTAAGAAGATATGGAGGCAGGAAAGATTTGGTTGAGGTGGCTCAGGAAGGTTCTCGTGAGCCAGGTAGAACAGTTTGGCGAAGTGTCCTTGAGTGTT
>JABEVN020000434.1:0-27500 GCA_013146195.2 Codonopsis lanceolata | reverse complement strand
AGGCTGAGGCGCCCGCCTCAACATCTGGTTCACATTACGGGATTTTTCCCCTGTTTTGATATTGGACGACTTATACACCCAAACCCCCTATCTAAACCTATCCTAAACCTCCCTAACCCTCCTCACTTAAGTCCTAACATCCCTAACTAGTTATAATGATGGATTAAGAGTGCATTAGTGATCATTAAGCCACAAAATCAGATTAGAAAGGAGACCACATTGGCTTGACACATGTCCCACTCAAATTTTAGACCAATATAAGCCTTGTGTTCAGATTTTGACCCTCATTTCTCACCTTCACTCTCTAAAAACGAATTTCATCTTCTCTCAAGCTCTCCCATGGCTTCTTGAAGGTTTCCCCTTGGTCTTCCCTCATCCAATCTCCATTTGCTCAAGACTCCTTCATCAAAAGTGTAGAACTCGAAGAGAGGATCGTTTTCAACCGATTAGTTTCTTCCTTTGCTTTCTTTGGTGTAGAACATGTAAGTTACTCTCTTCTTCTTCTTCTCTTTAGTTCTCATTGACCCTAAGGAAACAAAGCCTATGGTGATTGAGGTCAATGAGGACACATATTTGCTTCCTATGCTCTCTTCTTGTATTTTAAAAATATGAACTTGCTAGGAGCATGTATAGGTTGATTTCTTGCCTATGAAAGTTTATAAAACTCTTGCATCTTGCTTATTTATGGTTTTGAACATGTTAGAAACATGTATTGTATTTGTTGATGGAAGTGTTGTTATATGAGGATGCCTAAATTGAGCCTATATGAGATGTTGTGAAATTGTTATGTGTTATATCCTCAATATTGGACTCTATGTTGAACATGTATCACATTATAATGCCTTGGTGAAACTATGACCTTGAAGAACTTAGTAATGAACTAGGTTGAGTTATGAAGCACATAGCTTCAACTACCCTAAATTTGGGAATTTTTAGTAAAGACTCGGCGGAGTCGACTCTAGGGAAGAATTGAACACGTTGAACCCTAATTTCAATCCCTACGAAGTTTGGACACCGTTTGGTCAAGTTTACTCAATTTAAAGTTGAGTTTAATTATGTGCATTTGAACCCGTTGTGATTATTTGGTTATGAGCAATTCATTGCCTTGACTTGATTTATTGTAGAGATTTATACCCTACTTGGTCGGTCGAGTTCGCTCTTGTCGAATTTGATCATTATTTGGTCTTACGAGTAAACATCTACTTGTGCATTGCATTAAGTCCAGCTGGCACTATTTGGTTTGATTTTTATGTCAGGGTAGGACGATGTATAGCCTTCACGAATTGAGAGATTCGTGCTCGCTATGGATCGCCGCAGGACCTCACACACCCTCCATTGTAGGCCCAATGGGGAAGTAGCCCCTTGCCGTAACAATACGTGCCAGCTATTAGCCGGCGGAGTTCGGTATATCGATGCGAAGTCACGAGCATCGTAGTCACGATATTGGGTTAACAAACTATTTTGCAGGAGCTACGAAGCGGCCGTGCCTATATCATATCCTACTTGTATGATTTATTTCCTTGCACTTACGTGAATAATGTGCTAAGTGCTATATGATGAACGTGAACTATAATTGTGATAAATACCATGTTATAACATGATCATGCATTTTAGTAACTTACTAAGTCTTTCGACTTACCCTATTTGTTTGTTTTGTTTCCTTAGATCCGAGCCGAGGAGACGGTCCACGTTAGACTCGCTATATCCCGTTCGGTTGTTTGTATTTTCAAGGTTGCTCTTTTGGACTTTTGTGATTAGTCTTTTATTTTGGAAAGGACGTTGGGAAGCAAGTCATATAGACTTGGCTTGGGGTTTTGTTGTTGTAGCAACTTAATGGTTTAACACTTGTAATCTTTTGTTTGCCGACTTTATGTCGAGCCTGTTTATATGTTGTCGGTTCGCTACAGTTTCTTCCGCTAAAGCTCGTTTAATTATTATTGTTGTTGTTGTCTCCGGCATGTTGTGGCCGTTGAGGTTTTATAAGCATGTGTTAATATAGTAGGAGTAGTTGTTGGGTTCCGGCTGTAACGTCGCCGAAGACTTGTTTACTTTAAGTTGTTTTTCCGGCCAAGTGTAGCCGAGTTGTATTCGTATGCGATGTTGCGCCACATGAATTTTATAATCCTACTTGTGCATGCTTGTGTTTCTTGTCTATTTGGACGGCACGACTCGGGATCCCGCATTGGGGTCCGGGTCGGGTCGCCACACGTCGCAGTATCCTTTCTTGCACTTTTCCGTTTTCCCCTAAAAAAGAGAAAATAAGAATGAAAGGGTAATGCATTCCCATATCCTGATATCCCCTAAAAAGGGGATAACTTGATGCGGGAAACCATAAGTTCCCATATTGGATAAAAAATCCACTAAAGGCAAGCAGAGGCGCATTAGCTAACATAAACGACACTCCTCTCGCACTTTTGATTTCGTCTTCCGCTAAACAAGGGAGGGTGGAATGAGAGCAGTGGATGTCCCGCATCCGCACGTACGCGCACCCCTATCCAAGGGCGCGTGGGGCGTGGGCGCACGTCCCGGGGACCTCTCATAGGGGGGAACTAATAAAAGGCATGCTCCACTTCCGAACCTGCTAGCTGAACCGTCCACATGTAACTCCCAGCAATAATCTCGGCGAGGCCGCTGAATAGGGACATTCGCTGATGCAGTTTGAGTGAAAGTCTCCTCCTCGCTTGAATCCTTAAAACTAGTCTCAGCCACAAAATCTGCCAAAGCATGTGCCTTAATAGCTTGTCGAGGCTGGTAATCAATCTGAAACTCGGTCAACTCAATTGACCACGTGAGCAAGCGACCAGGAGAATCCGACTTGTGCAGAATTTTCCTGAGAGGTGTGTCTGTGTATACAATGATAGGGTGTGCAGAATTTTCCTGAGAGGTGTGTCTGTGTATACAATGATAGGGTGTGCAGAAAAATAAGCTCGAAATTTCCGAGCAGCAACAACAAGTGAATAAGCCAATTTCTCTACATTAAAATAACGCCCTTCCACCGTGGTGAGGGCCTTAGAAACATAGTACACAGGCTTTTGGAGATTACATTCTTCCCTAACTAACACAGTGGCCACAGCCTACTCTGTGGCCGCGAGATACACAAACAATTCTCGCCTAAGACCGGGTTGCTTAACAATGGAGGTTGTCCCAGATATTCCACCAGTTGCTTGAAAGCCTCCTGACATTCTGTTGTCCATTCAAACCCCTTGTTTCCCCGAAGCACTTTGAAAAAAGGCAGGCACCTTTCTGCCGACTTGGAAATAAAACGACCAAGAGCAATAACTCTGTTGTTAAGCTTCTGGACATCCTTGATGCAACGAGGAGGCTTCATTGTGACCAACGCTTTGATTTTCTTCGGATTAGCCTCAATCCCTCTTTCGTTCACCATGAACCCTAGGAACTTGCCCGCCTTCACACCGAACACACACTTGCTCAGATTCAGCTTCATGTTATTCTTCCTGAGATTGTCGAAGGTTTCCTTCATGTTATTCTTCCTGAGATTGTCGAAGATTCAGCTTCATGTTATTCTTCCTGAGATTGGCCCCTCTTTCGTTCAGCTTCATGTTATTCTTCATGTTATCATCTATGTATGCCTCCACATTTTTGCCAATTTGCAAGTTGAAGACCTTGTTTACCATTCGCTGATAAGTAGCTCCTGTATTCTTCAAGCCAAAAGGCATCATCTTGTAACAATAAAGGCTTCCCGCTACTCGAAATACAGTCAATGCCTTATCCTCCTCATTCATCTTCACCTGATGATACCCTGAATAGGCATCGATGAAGCTCAAGAACTCGAAGCCCGCTATGGCATCCACCAGCTTATCGATGCGAGGAAGAGGATAACAATCTTTCGGACAAGCTTTATTGAGGTCAGTGAAGTCCATACACATCCTCCATTTTCCGTTTGATTTCTTGACCATGACCACATTAGTCAGCCAAGTCGGATAGTGTATCTCCTCAATAATATCTGCACTAAGAAATTTCTCGACCTCCTCCTTGATCGCTTTGTCTTTTTCTGTGGAGTATACTCTAGGCCGCCGCTGAATTGGCCTAAAAGCTGGATCCACGCTAAGGCGATGAACTGTAACATCCTCGCTAACCCCTTGCATATCTTCTGGCCGCCACGCGAACACATCGAAGCTATTCTGGAGTTGCTTGACCAAACTAGCCCAAGCTTCAACCGACAGTGCTCTGCCAATCTAACCCGAATTAATAACAACCTCTTCAAGCTTGTCATGAGCTGTAAATTCGGGTTCATCCCACATCTGGAGTGTGTCACATTCCACTTTTTCTTCTTCTTCAGCCTGAGTTTCTGCCTCATCAAGCTGGTCTAGCTCCATATCCACAGCCTATTCGACTTGTCCCCCCGACCTCACCGTCGGTAAAGGACAAGTGATTTCCTTGGGGCAACGCTTCTCACCTAGAGCTGTCAAGGTGGGTTGGCGGGGTGGGCCAACCCGCAACCCGCTATAACCCGTCATTTGGCGGGGCGGGGCGAGGCGGACCAACCCATCAAATGTGGCGGGCCGGGAAATTACCAACCTAACCCAACCCATCTTGGGTTGTGGGTTAGGCGGGCCAACCCATCAACTTTTTTCCCAATTAATCTAAATAATAAAAATAATCATAAATAATACAAAAAAATGTCACAATTCATTAAAAAAATTATATTTTCTACTATTATATTTTTAATATTGTTTTCTAACAATTTTATCTAATATTAATAGTATAAAATGAGAAAAAAAATATAAGTAAGAAACTATTTTATCATTGCTCTTTTTGTATGTTCTTATAATCATCTTTCTATAAATATTGCGGTTAATATACCTTATTCTGATATTTTTAGTTACTATAAATGTCACTTTTTGAACGAATTCAAAATCATTTACTAATATTTCAGATATAAAAATTAATCTTACATTTTGAGCAAAAAATATTTAAACTAATCATTTCAAACTTATGAATTGGTTATTTGAAACTAGTATATGGCGGGTCAACCCGCCCCGGCCCGCCACAACCCACCTCAACCCACAACCCGCCGCAGGCTCAACCCGTTTGACCCACCCCCTAATGGGTTCATATTTTCCCAACTCAACCCACCCTTTTTAAGTGGCAAGGCGGGCCAACCCAACGGGCCCAACCCATTTTGACAGCTCTATTCTCACCCTGTGTCGAACTCTCGCCAACCACAATAATTGTCAAAAGGCCCACAGTTACGTGAGACTTTTCCTTAATGCTAATAGTGACCTTCTACTCACCATCTTCAGGAGTCAGTTTTTGCTTTTTCCTTTGACTATCCCGAACATATTCTAGCACTGCCCGGGGCTGAGTCTTCAAGACCCCCACTCTTTAATCTGTATAAAACTTTGCCCGCTGGTGAGGGATGGAGGCAACCATATGAAATTTTCTCATGATGGGCGCCCCCAAGATTATATTGTAAGGAGATTTAAGGTCGATCACCATGAAGGTAACCTTCTCCACCCTGGTACAAACACCCTCACCAATGAAGACTTCTAGTTTAACCGTGCCTTTGACCAGCACTTTGTGATTAGTGAAGCCCTCCAAGGTTCCTGCATAGGGCTTGAGACATTCATCCTTCAATTCTAGGCCTTAGAAGCAGGAATAATACATTACATCTCTGCATGCCCCTGTGTCCACCAAGATCCTATGCACAACCCAGCCATCAACTAGAGCAGAAACGATCAGCTCCCCGACCACATTACTCGCCAATTCGCTGCGAGTGAATTGTATTGACTCATCCCCTGCTTGCAAAGTGGTGGGGCAATCCACCACCTTCGACAAGGAATAGATCTGCTTGCCAAGCTGGGTAAGTGTAGGTTTCTTGTCCATAATCACATTTATTACCCCCCGGATTGGGGGTGCATCTCTTCGAGGGGCATTCCCCCTATTATTTCCATCTCTTTAAAACGGTCCAACCGGCCTTCATTTATCAACTTTTGTATGGCCTTGTTCAACGGCCAGCACTCCTCCGTCGTGTGCCCATAGTCATCATGATAGGCCCATCTCTTAGTCCGAACCCTGGAATCTGCTGTCTCGGGATTCATGCATGGTGGCCGGGGAAGCTCATCTCGAACTTCGTACATTATATCCTCCCGCAATATATTGAGCGGGGTGAGATCTCTTTCCCCAAGAAACTCCTTTGGGCGGTCATATCGTGATTTTCTTCTATTATAGCCGCCGCCTGCACCCTGGCCGCTACCTTTGGCATTAGCCCCAGCTCCCCCTGTCTCGGTGCTTTCCTTCTTCTTTTCTTTCTTCGCGGTCTCCCCTGTGCACCACTTTTGAGCCCGCATCAACATCTCTGCCTGCGTCTTGGGCTCTCGCATGCTCAACTTTGACCTCAAACCGCCTTCCCCTTCGAGCAACCCAATCTTAAAGCACAAGGTAACGTCCTGCTCGGATAAACCAGGAACTTGCTCAAGCATTTTGGTAAATCACTCCAAATAGCTAGCAGTTGATTCGTGGGCACCCTGTTTAACCTTAGACAAGTCAGCCCTTGTCTTTGCGATTGCCCTAGAAGTTCCAAAATCGGCTAAGAACTTTGCCCGCAAATCAGCCCATTTGTTGATAGACCTACGAGGAAGAGCTCCCATCCAGGCCAATGTTTTTCTTTGTAGCACCCCCACGAAAGCCTGAATTTTCAATGCCTCGTCTGATGTTACAAGGCCAATTTGGGACTCAAATGACATCAACCAATCTATCGCCTTGGTCTTCCCTGTGTATTCTTTAACATTAGGGAAGATGAGCCCTTGTGCTGGAGGTGCATTCTCAATCCAAGGGGCCAAAGGACTATCTGACATGCCAAAAAATTCTCATCCAGGGCCTTGTCCTGCTCCCAAGCTTCCATACGGCGCTTCAAATCTTCAAACTCTTGCATGTTGATGGTGGCAGGCAAACCACCTACGGGCTGAGGCTGCACCCTGAGCACAAGAGGGGCCTGTGGGGGTCCCATAACTTGAGCTATACCCACGGCTTGCGCCACTTGTGCCTGGGCTACACCTGCGAGTTGAGGTACTGGATCATGGGCCACTGGACTTTTCTGTGCATTTGCTTGAGACAACTCATGCCTGCCTCTGGAATGATGTGACAGATGTAATTGTGACCTTCCAGGCAAAGGTGTTCGAGGACGACGAACATGCGACCTCCTAGGAAAAGGAGTGCGATGATTGCGAGCATGCGACCTGCACGGGGATGGTGAACAAGGGCGGCGAGGGTGCGACCTTCGCGAAGAAGGCGACCCAGGCGAGGCTGTCTTAGAATCCTCTCCTGCCCGGGGTCCCAATCGAGAATGAACACTTGGAACAACCCTGTGACTGGCTCGCCCCTCTTGCTGGCTCTGCCCCTTGTTGGATTCTCGTTCACGAGGTTGCGAAGGAATCGGTACTGGATGTTGGGGATTCTTCCTCGACCTGGATACACTGGCTGCTTGACTTGGTGCAGGCATACCCGGAAAGGGCTTTAACTCAATGGGCAGTGGGGGCTTGCCCATTGCAATTAACTGCAAATTTAACTGGTGCATTTGCCCCAGATATATCACCCTCTGACGTAAAGCTTCCTCCTGAAACTCATTTGCCAGACCAACAGCAGCAACGACACTCCTTGCCAACGAATCCAAACCCCGTCGTTGAGATACACTGGGCTTAGTAACATAGGATATGGGCTTTATCAATCGAAGTCCAAACCTGTAAAACACTATAAGAAATTGAGCTGATGACGAGCATCATGAAGTGGTGGAGGAGGTGGATTATTACCAGCTGAAAGGGTTCATGCTAGGCGTGGCTGTATGCATCTCCTCCACTTGATTACCGCCATTGACGCCATTTTCAGCCATAACTAAAATTTGTAACGTTGTCAGAAAATAAGATTGCACCTAACAAAATCTTTCCCGGTAATGAAACCAACTGATATATCCAAAAATGTTCGGTTACACTGGGCTTTGAATATCTGGATATCTGGCTTTCAATCTATCCTTGTCTTAAGGCCCAAACATGTCAAAGAGCTTCCAAAACAAACGTAAACTGGGCAGGGGCTTTCCCTACAAAAGCACTCTGGTGTGATAATCAGAAAACTAGCAAGTGCGTATAAATTTTGACAGAGTTTAGCCTTAGTCAAGAATCACGTACCTCCCTCCCTTGATTGGAGGGGTTTTATAGCCTTCATGGGAGACTAAATAACTCCCCATTAATTATTAGTGTGTATGGCGGGCACATTAACTGCCACATCTAGCACAACGACATCATCATAAATGTGGAGGCGAGTTTCTCAGAGATAACTGCCCACGTCCAAGATGACCGTTACTTGCATGACCAAGATTGGTAAGCCTGCTCGTTGAACACTTGCGAGCTAGGCGTTTAGCCCCTAGCTTGTTGTACACTTGCCGGTTTGGTATTTAGCCCCCAGATTCTGAGAGATGAATGCTAGGCTCTCACACCAAACTGATCTAAATCTGGCTACTGCCCGCTTCACAATTTCGACTTGGACCTTGGGGTGAGCGTGTGTCACTCATGACAAAAGAAAATGTGCCAGGCACGTGACTTACGTCTGGGCCTATCGGGTCAGGCAGTTCAATTGTTAAAAATGACCAAAATGCCCTTCACATTAAATATCATGTGCACCTTAACGTCATATTGGTAACCTTAGTAGTGTCTAGGAGGCAAACTAGAAAAAACTTATACAATGAGATATGAAAATGACACAAAAGTTAGGTTGGGTGGTAAAGTGAGACTTTATAGAAACTCTGGGTGAATTTTGTATCTTAGAGTGTAACTATATACTTTGGGATTGTGAGTTTGATTTCTATAACACAATTTATTATTTTGTAAAGAGAGTCATAAATTTCAAAAACGACATAAGCAAAGTCTCCAGCAATAATGTGCTTATCTAAGAAAGTAAGTTTAAATTGTTTTCAATTCCAACACTGATAAAAGTGAATGAATTCATGTTTGGTATTAAAAAAATATTTAAAAATAACCAATAAAAAAGACAAATGTGTAGGATAAGTTGCAATATAATGACTAAAAGCTTACATTATAAATGACCGAAAAACAAAATATCGAAAAACCTAAACACACAACAACACAATTTATAAGTCTCAAAAACTGTAAAGATTAAAACACAAAAAGAATCAAATACTTAAAAGTAAACAAAAAAGTTAAGAAACTGGCAAATCACTTTAAAAAACCATTAACACCACGTGCGTTAACCATGTGCAACGCATGTAAACCTTACTAGTTAAGAAAAAAAGGGAAAATTCATGTAATCCAAACAAACCCACTAGCAAAATGCAATAATTCTCCTGATTTAGATGAGAATACCTAAAACAATACAATTCATAAAAGACCCTTTTGTTGATTAGCAATTATGGTGCTGTGACACAACACAATTTAGCAAAACATAGGAGAAAAAGAAAAAAAACCAATGTTGTCTATCAGATCTAATGTACAAAACAACAGAAAACCCAAGTGTGTAGTAAAGAAATTCAACAAAATTTATCAAAAATAGAGGAGGTGGTCTCTGTGTCGAACATAATTGCCTCGTCATTGTCACCCAAATCCGAGAGTCTTATCCATTCGACAAGGGTGGGGCCGAATTGTTGTATGAGATTCGCTTATTGAGCGCTAAGGAGCAGACTTGGGTGGGATTTTCCTCCCGATTACCATTTAATATTCGATTCTACTGAATAGAGGAAGGCTGCATTGGAGAGATCTTTGGAATTGGCGGAAGAATTGGAGCGGGTTAAGAATTGGATTTTGGAGGAATTAGAGGGCAAGCATGAAAATGTGGAAGGGGATGGAGTCATGGGTGGAGTTAAGGTTCCGGTGGTTGGGATGACTCTTAGTGAGGTGGTGGAAGCCACGGTGGTAGTTGTTTCTTTGGTGTGTAAAGCGGATGAGAGGCGGGAGTGGTGGATGCGTCTTGGGAGTGTACAACAAAAGGGGAATTTAGTGTGGTTGACGCCAAGAAGGGGTACAAGAGTTGGGTTGGGTTGCCGGCGTGGCACCGATGGCCGGGTTAAAAAGAGAAGAGTGGTGGTGGCATTTGATGACGCAAGGGCATTGCCATGGAAAATGAATAGGGCGACCTCCCCACCCTTGTCGAAATACTGGAGAAATGACAAAAATGAAGAAGAGTTGGAGGTGGTCTATGTGTTCAATGAAGAAGGGTTAGAAATGACAAAAATGCCCGGCACGTGAGCCTTTACGGACCACTTAACGCCTCATTCATAATGGTCACTAACGGGAGGGGGCATCATGAGACAAATGATAACTTTAGGTACCACATAGGCACAATTTGTATGATGGGGGGGACTTTGGGATTCGGTGGATCTGACGGGGGGTTCATATGAAAGCCTAAAGTTATTGAAGATAAAGATGATAAAGTATATACAATTATTGAAATTTGTGTGAAGTTGTTGTAAATATTTTTATTTATGTAGTTTATGACTATCAGATAAATTTTTATATTCATTTTTAATAAATTAAGTATCAAATAAAGAGCAAACCAGATATTATGTTGTTCTTGGCTATGCAACTCCCTCATTCCATAACATACTCTGTCCTATAAGAATAAAGACACAAATAAAAGACTTAAACAAAACACAAAGAAAACTGTTATCACAGAAAATTGAATTAGCCGTGTACTTTCATTGATTTCATGAGATATATATATACAAAGGTTGACTTGCTTAGCAAGATGTATCCTAAATACAATATTGCCTAATCTTCTAATTACCAAAAAACTGGCTAATCAATCACACTAATTGATATGGACAGAATAAAATACACTAATTACTCCTTGTTTCCAAAAACAGATTTACGAGAGATTGGTGCTGCTATCACCCGCCCTCAAGCCAAGTGGAACATTGTGCAGCTGCAGCTTGGAGGATAGTAGATGCAGACGTAGTCGGGCAAGACTTTTAGTGAACAAATCGGCCAGTTGATCACGACTAGGAACATAGGAGACAGTGAGAAAGCCACGGTTTTGAAGTTCCCGAACAAAATGATAGTCGATATTTACATGACGGGTACGAGCATGAAAAACTGGGTTTCGTGACATGTGAATTGCTGAGAGATTGTCACAGAATATAATTGGTGGTAGTAGGGAAGGGAGATACCCATTTCGCGGTACAAATAGGAGAACCATTTGATTTCAGCAGCAATAGTGGCAAGTGCGCGATATTCGGCCTCGGTGCTAGAAAGAGCAACGGTAGTCTGTTTCTTGGCAGTCCACGCAACCAAATTTGGTCCAAGGAAAATACATGCACCGGTGGTGGAACGATAGTCGGAGGGATCGCCAGCCCAATCCGCGTCACAAAATGCATGAAGCAAGAAATCCGACGAAGATTGGAACTGGATACCAAGAGAGAGAGTGCCCTTGACGAAGCGAAGAATTCGCTTAACTGCTTGAAGATGGCTTGTACGCGGTTGATGCATATGGCGATTGCACTTGATTCACAAATGAAGGATATGTCGGGACGTGTGAGCGTGAGGTATTGGAGTCCACCCACCATGCTGCGATATGAGGTCACATCCTGAATAGGATCACTATCGGTGGAGGAGAGGTGCGAGCCGGGAATCATTGGGGAGGAAGCGGGTTTACAATTTTCCATGTTGAATTTCCGTAATAGATCAGTAGCATAGCGAGCTTGGCTAAGAGTGAGAACTGATGGTGTTCGGGTGGCTTCAATACCCAAAACAAAACCAAGCGGACCAAGTCGTCGGCTATCAAATGTCGCACACACGTGGTCAATGACTTGAGCAACCTCAGATAATGATGGCCCGGTGATAATTATGTCATCCACATACACTAGCATAGCCACGGTTGAGGCGGGCGAGTGACGAATGAAAAGAGAACTATCGGACTTGCTATTGAAAAATCCCAAAGTAAGCAAGAAGTCATGGAGACGCCGAAACCATGCCCGAGGAGACTGCTTTCAAACCGTAGATTGCTCGGTTAAGCTTGCATACGTGATGAGGAAACGCCGAATTGATAAACCCGGTGGTCTGCGACATGTAAACCTCTTCATTGAGAATTCCATTGAGGAAGGCATTACGGACATCCAATTGCTGAATATCCCACGAACGAGACTGAGCGATGGCCAAAATGGAGCAGATAGTAGGAGGTTTAACCACAGGGCTAAACGTTTCGTTGTAATCCACTCCTTCTTGTTGACTAAACCCTTGAGCCACAAGACGAGCTTTGTGGCGTTCAATCGACCCATTGGCATGTCGTTTGATCTTCAAAATCCACTTACTTCCAACTCCTCAGTATAACTTTGGCAACCCAAACCCTAATTCCTATCCGTGTTTTAACTTTCCCACCACTTTCCAAGGCTATACACCTCCGAACCCTTTTGTCATTAGTGACCAAAACGTGTGTCAACTTTGTCATAAGCCCGGTCACCTTGCCCCAACTTGCACCCAACGGACAAACTTTGCCTATTCTGCCCAATCTCCACACCAACACCAATATCCATTCTCACCCCGCCACCATCTCCCATGGTCCCGGCCTCCTTTGTCTTAGATTCTGGTGCCACGAATCATATGCTTCCCTCCACTGATAACACGTCACAATATTCTCCTTACACAGGTACCGACTCTGTGACCATTGCTAATGGGTCACAACTCCCAATCTCTCACACTGGTACCTCTTCTTTCTCGAATGGTCATCGTTTGTTTCAATTGAATAATGTATTGTGCGTTCCAAATATACATAAATCCTTGCTATCTATTCGTCGTTTTTCTTTAGATAATAATTGCTTTTTTGAACTTGATGGATTTGGTTTTCGTGTGAAGGACAACAAAACGAGGCGGATTATGCTTTCTGGCATTAGCTCAGGTGGCCTCTACCATTTGTCGTTTACATCCACTCCCCAGCTTAATCATTTGGCTCTCATTGGCGAACGTGCAACATCTTCTGTCTGGCATGCACGTCTTGGCCATCCCTCCACTCAAGTCTTCAATAATGTTGTCTCTAAATTCCGGATACCGATTAGCGACTCCGTGAAAGAAAATAAAAAGTGTCACATTTGCCCCTCCCTTGATTATTTTTCCACCAACGTTTGCCCCTACCCCGATTTCCACGACCCCTATTATTCGGTTGAGAAAAAAACTGCCCTGGAGAGTTTCCACTGCCCCCTTGGAAAAAGGGCGAGGTACTGTCAGATAGAGATTGGGCTGTTTGGGCTGTTTGGTTGTTGTTACTCACGTGGAAGGCGGTGGTGGTGTGAGATAGAGGGGATGAAAATTTCTGTTGTAAGGCTTCCTCTTGAAGAAGTAAATCTTGGAGATCAGACAAAGTGGTGGTACCTCTAGAGTTTTGGGTGGTGATGAATTCCTTGTAGGTTGATCCTAAGCCGGCTAGAATACGTTGTGTTAGACTGGAAGAGGGCACCGCTTCACCGGCAATGGCTAAGGAGTTGGCTATGGTTTTGGCCTTGAGAAGGTAGTCACGAATGGACATTTCTGGGGTTTTGGTTAAGGAGTGAAGGTCATCTTGTAGTTTCAGAACATGAATGCTGGATGCTACCCCAAACTCTTTGGCTAGCAACTCCCACGCATCAGAAGCGGTTTTACAAGGATTGACATAGGCTTGGATTTCGGCAGTGACTGTGGCTTTGATCCATACTAAAACAAGTCCTGATGCTTGGACAAATAGAGAGTAAGAAGGGTTTTCGGTTGAACCATCTACTAGGTACCTAGGTGGAGGCGTCTTTTCGGTGATAGTGTAGGCTAGTTTGTGTGTGTCGAGAACTGATTTGAACAGAGAACTCCAATTAATGTAATTCTCTTGGGTAAGATGGCAGTGGGACATGACAGACTGTATGTTAAAGAATAGAGGAAGAGTGGTTTGAGAAGATCCATTCTCAGATTGAGTGTTTGTGCTTGAGTGAGAGGAAGAAGTCACAGAGTTATCTCCCATGGTCACTAAGGGCTCTGATACCATATAAGAATAAAGACACTAATAAAAGACTTAAACAAAACACAAAGAAAACTGTTATCACATAAAATTGAATCAGCCGTGCACTTTCATTGATTTCATGAGATATATATATACAAAGGTTGACTTGCTTAACAAGATGTATCCTAAATACAATATTGCCTAATCTTCTAATTACCAAAAAACTGGCTAATCAATCACACTAATTGATATGGACAGAATAAAATACACTAATTACTCCTTGTTTCCAAAAACAGATTTACGAGAGATTGGTGCTGCTATCATGTCCGTCCCTCTCTCTCAAGGTCCCAATGATCTCTCTATTTTTCTATCCATATCCCCCCACCTCTCATCACTCTGAATTTTTTATTTTGTCTCTCCACTTATATAATACAACAACCACAACAAGCTATCCTCCGTCTCTCATCCAAATCACAAACAATGTCTCGGCTCCGGCCGAAACACGGCAGCACATACCAAGCCTCGCTTTTTTCTTGGAGCAGCACAAAGGGAGCATAATCACTCCAAATGGCCTAAACTAGGCTCTCATCCTCAATCCACTAAGAATTCTATTTTGTAAAGGTACAAACAACTTAATATTTTGTTCATCTTTTTCTTATTCGTAACATATTTTGTAATACTTTGATTCCTTGCTAAACATGACATGATGTATATGGAAAAGCATGCTTTGTTTCTTTGGTTCTCTCTTTTTGGAAAGCCATGTCCGATTCATATATTTTCTTTTAGTAAGTTAATAGGTTTGTAAGGTTTTTGGTCCATCTTTAATTTGTTTGAAAGCCTATATTTCATGATTTTACACTCCACACATGACTCAATAACTTTCTGAATTTCTCATGTCATGGCCTGTTTAAGCTTTTGCTTTTTGGAGGTGCTTGTTTGTGAAGGTGTGGGTTCTTTTTTTTTTTTTTTTTTGTGATGATAGAGTAATCAGTACTTTTACATTTCTTTTGCATTTCCTCGTCAAAGCTTGAAAAACATCAAGTGTTATGTGAGTCGGGACCTAGAAACCGAGCATGCTTAGCAATTTATTTTGAGACCGAAAGGGCGAGTCGGGTACCTAACCCGACTCGTAACCTAATCCCAGGACCCTAGATCTTAGGTTTTCCTCCGTTTACCCTGTAAATGGAGGTGGCAATTCTGTTGTGTTTATTTTTAGAGTCCACTCAATTACCAAACATTTTCCACACGTTCAAGTTTTAAGCAATCTCGTATTTCACACCATGAGGGGGTTTGAGCAGAAAATGGACTCTTTTCTCAGGTTATTGAAGCAAGACCAGTCAATATTTCCTCATCTTCATCTTCTAGATATGCAGCTCCATTATTCCAATTATTTGTGTGCTTCTTTCAACCCCCGCCTTTCCTGTAATTGAGTTCAATAAGTTTACTCCTTTTACTGTTTTAGAACCAGCTATCGTATGTTTCTTCATGTAAAGGATCCCAATGATCCTCCAATATTTTCGGATATATCTCCTCAGCATTAGAATATTTTCTTGTTATCTTTTTGTTATTTTCTTTCCTATTATACCGATAGTTGACTATGTATTTTGTATATCTTCTTTTTGTATTCTTGATCACGTATATCTTCCATGTATATCTCTAGGATTTGAACCTCTGTCTGTATCTATATATTGTCAATTTCATGAATGGAAAAATTACTTTTTGCCAAACCCTCTTTATGGTATCAAGAGCTCAGTGATCTCAATTTTTTTTCCAACCACCCACTGCCTTCTTCCTCCTTCCGCAGCCAACAACCCTATTTTCCATGGCAAATCAGTCCTCCTCCTCCACCATCCCTAACACTGCCGAGCCAAACCACCCAATCTTACTCGTTAACCTCTCTCAATGCAAGACGCTCACACCTCTTACCTACCTCTGCTGGTCCTCTCAGGTAACCTCCCTCCTTTTTGGTTTGGACCTTCTAGGCTTTATTGATGGCTCTAATCCCCCCCCTCCTGAAATCATCAAAGTCGACGGTAAGGACACCAAGAACCCTGCTCTTAGCACTTGGAATAGGCAAGATCGCCTTATACTTAGTGCCCTCTTAGGCACCCTCGACACAACTGTTGCACCCCTCGTTTATCAAGCCACCACTTCCAATCAAGCCTGGGACATCCTCAAAACGACCTACGCAAACCCTTCGCGTGGTCACATCCTTCAACTCAAAGACCATCTCGAGTCCATTACCAAATCTTCCCTCTCTATCACTGACTATATGCAATCCATAAAGTCTTGTACCGATAAACTTTCAATTCTAGGCAAACCTATGGACCCGGAGGATGTTATTGCTAAAGTTTTGAAAGGCCTAGACTATGACACTTACAAACCCATCATTGACTCCATTCGTGCTAGAGATAATCCCATAACCTTTGAAGCCCTTCATGAAAAGCTAATCCACCATGAGCTCTCTCTTAAACAACAACCCACTCAACCCACCTTTCCCATGTCCGCCCATGTTGCCCACCGTGCACCCTCCCCATCTCACCACACTCATCACGCAACTTCCCGGTCGGCCCCAGCCTCACTTCCCATTACGCCATCACCACCTCGGACCCCAACATCTCCCCTCCTCTTCCGTGCCCTTCAAAGGCAAATGCCAATATTGTCGCTTTGTCGGACCACGTAATCTCTCGATGTCGCCAATTTAAGCGCGACTATCCTAGTGTTGTCTTCCTCCTCCCTCCTTTTCCAGTAGTCCACCCGTACTACCCACACGCAAAACCAGCCCCAAGCCCACACGGCTTCTGCACCTCACTCCTCCTCTCCGACCTCTTGGCTAGTTGACAGCGGTGCTACGCACCATCTCACAAATACTCTTTCCACTCTCTCTCTTCACCACCCGTATGATGGCAGTGATGAAGTCCTCATTGGTGATGGATCTTCTCTTCCTATTACCAACATAGGTAGTTTCTCTATTTCTTCTTCCCACTCTAATATTCATTTCAATAACGTTTTGCATGTTCCTCTATCACTAGAAATATTCTCTCGTTTCTCAATTTTGCAAAGATAATAATGCACTAATTGAATTCTCTCAATCTTCCTTTCTTATCAAGGAAATCTCGACTCACCGCATTCTTCTCCACGGAACAAGCGATCGTGGCATTTATCTTTGGCATCCTCACTCGCCCCCAAGCTCATCTAGGCACATCAACATCTCTTCAATCGTGGCATCATAGACTAGGACACCCCTCTCCCCCCATTGTCTCCCATTTAAACAAGAATTTTCATTTACGTATTCCATTTGGTCCATTTACTTCTTGTAACCCTTGCAATATTAATAAAAGTCATAAACTCCCGTTTTCTACTTCTTCTCTTCACACTAATGCTCCTCTCGAGCTAGTTTTCTCTGATGTTTGGTCCTCTCCCATTTACTCATATGACAATTATAAATATTATGTGCTATTAAGTGGACCACTTTACCAAATATACTTGGCTATATCCCTCAAAATAAATCGACACGTTCGCCACCTTTACTCGGTTTAAAGCTCTCGTAGAAAAATATTTCTCTCGTCCCATTATTCAATTCTTCTCGGACAACGGTGGTGAATATCTAAAACTAACTCCTCCCTTCTTCAAGATGGAGTCACCCATCTCACCACTCCACCCCATACCCCGAACACAATGGCTTTGCGAAAGGCGTCATCGCCACCTTGTTGAAACCGCTCTTTCCTTCTTTCCCATGCAAAACTCCTCTCACCCTTTGGTCTCGTGCTCTCACGACCGCCGCTTATCTCATCAACGGACTACCTACTCCCACCCTACAAAAGCGACTCACCCTATCTCGCCTCTTTCAAACCCCTCCAAACTATACCAAACCTTGGTAGCTTTGGGTGCCTTTGTTACCCATGGCTAAAACCTACACACCTCATAAATTAGCTCCCAAGTCGATCCCTTGCATCTTTGTTGGCTACTCCCCACCCAAAGTGCCTACCATTGTCTTGATCCCACAACTCACAAAATATACACTTCGAGTCACGTAAAATTTATCGAAACCGATTTCCATATACTTCTCTCACCACAAAACCCATTAGTTCTCATACCATCTCCCCTACGAATGGTGCTCCATTTCCATTCAATCATACAACAACAACCCGACACCCATCGGTAGAACCCCCCGCCCTCACCCCACTCGATCGACTCCCTCTCCCACTATTTCGAAACACTACCCCGGCCTCCCCTCCCTCCCTCTACGCCACCTTACCCACCCTCTCCCTCTCCCTTAGACCCAAACCGCCCTACACTTTGCTTCCCAAGCCGAGCCACCTCCGGTCACCTACAAACCAACCTCAACCCCTTCTTGCCCAATCGAAACTTCGCCTCTCTCTCACTCGCCTCTCTCGTGGCATCCGAAACCAAATCCCAAATATGCTAACCTCACCACCCTATCCTCCCTTCCTCTCTTCCCCTCCACCAAACAGCCCTGCAGGCCCGTCCATTCCTCATTGGCACAAGGCTATGTGAAGATGTGTGAACCTGCTGCTCTCATACTGTTGCTCTCATAATACTTGGTCCTTAGTCCCATCCCATGAAGCACCAAATATTGTCGGGTGCAAATGGGTGTTCAGTATCAAATACAATCGACAACACCATCCACAAATATAAAGCCCGCCTTGTTGCCAAAGGTTTCCATCAAAGACCCGGCCTCGACTATTCGAGACCTTTAGTCCCGTAGTCAAACCCACAACTATACGCCTCATTTTATCCCTAGCCATCACCCAAGGTTGGCCCTCCGCCAACTTGATGTCAACAATGCCTTCCTACAAGGCAATCTGCCAAACCGTGTTCATGTCACAACCCCCCGGCCACGTTTACGGCTGTGTTCACCCGGTTGTCACAACCCTATTTATTCCTCCAAAACAAACCTTCCATGTGTGTCGTCTCTCCAAGGCTATCTACGGCCTCAAAGCAAGCACCGTGCTTGGTACAGCCTCTCAAACAATTTCTCATATCCTTGACTTCAACCCCTCCATTGCCGATCCATCTCTTTTTACTTTTCACCAAAATTCCCACCATCTTCTTCTTCTAGTCTACGTAGATGACATTGTCGTTACGGGTCCTTCCACAACCTTTCTTGAAACCTTCATCACTAGTCTTGCCTCTCAATTCTCTCTCAAAGATCTCGGTCCCCTCTCCTACTTCCTTGGGGTCGAAATCACACCCAACCCTCATGGCATTATTCTCTCTCAAACCAAATACATAAGTGATCTCCTCACCCGCCATAACATGGACAACTCTAAACCTTCCCCCACACCCATGTCTACCTATCCTCCCCTCTCGGCCCACCCTCGTAACCCCATCTACAATCCCTCTGAATACCGAGCCATCATTGGTAGTCTACAATATCTCTCCCTCACTCGACCCGATATTGCTTTCCCGGTTAACAAACTCGCTCGTTCCTCCATCACCCCCAAAAACTCACTGGACCGCTCAACGCATTTGCCGTTACCTCCATGGCACCATCCACTGGCATTCAAATTTACAAACAGTCCCCACCCACTCTCCATGCTTACTGCGATGCCGATTGGGCAGGGGACAAGGATGACTTCTACTCCACCACTGGTTTCGTTGTTTATCTCGGTCGAAATCCCGTTGCTTGGTCTTCCAAAAAGCAACGAGCTATCGCCCGCTCCTCAACTGAAGCTGAGTACCGCGCCATTGCCGCCACGACTGTCGAGCTTCTTTGGGTCCGCAACCTTCTTACCGAGCTCGGCATTCACTCTTCAGCACCACCCGTTGTGTTCAGTGACAACCTTGGTGCCACCAACTACTCTGCTAACCCCATTTTTCACTCCCGATGAAACATTTGGCTCGCCTTCCACTTTGTGCGAGAGCAAGTTCAGCTTGGGAACCTTCGTGTTCAACATATCTGCGGCAGCGACCAACTTGCCGACCCACTCACTAAACCACTCTCGAGCTCGGTTTGTATCTCTCATCTCCAAGATTGGCCTCACTCAAGGACCGTCCATCTTGCGGGGGCGTGTAAAGGATCCCAATGATCCTCCAATAATTTCGGATATATCTCCTCAGCATTAGAATATTTTCTTGTTATCTTTTTGTTATTTTCTTTCCTATAATATAGATAGTTGACTATGTATTTTGTATATCCCCTTTTTGTATTCTTGATCACGTATATCTTCCATGTATATCTCTAGGATTTGATTCTCTGTCTGTATCTATATATTGACAATTTCATGAATGAAAATTTACTTTTTGCCAAAACCTCTTTACTGCCAACACGCACTCTCCCCAAAAAGACACAGGCAAATTTCCTTGAAAACGAAGGGCTCTAGCTACGTTTAAAATATGCCTATGTTTACGTTCCACACGACCATTTTGTTGAGGAGTCCCAACACAAGATGTCTCAAATATGATCCCATTTTTAGCAAAGTAGTCAAGCAGGCAACAAAATTCTGTCCCGTTATCACTTCGTACATATTTAACCGTTTTATTAAATTGCCGACCAACCATGGCAACAAAGTTCAAAAACATCCTTTCAACTTCTGTTTTATCACGCAATAAATAAACCCAAGTTGCTCGAGAGTAGTCATCAACAATAGTCAAGAAGTAATGTGCACCACAAAAAGGAGTTCTATAATTACCCCACAAATCACAGTGAATTAAATCAAAAACACCATCTGCTTTGTATTTGCTAATAGGAAAACTTTCTCTGAATGCGCTTTGACGTTGACACACATCACATGAAGGAAGCGCGGCCGCCATTAACAAAGACGGATTCTCTATATGGGGACGATGTTCTTGTCAATGTTGCGTGAATGTTGCAACAATGGCAATAACATGTGAAGCGAAAGTGTGTAATGAAATTTGCAAGCGGAAGTTTTGTTTGAGATTTGAAATTTAACACACTTAGTAAGACAGAAAATCACAAAAACAATCTACAAGAATCAATCTTGTAGATCAAGCCTCAAGGCAACAAATTGTATTAAACTCAACAACTGTTTTTAACACTAAACAGTTAACACGAAAATTCTCACAAGATATCGAATCTTGGAGAATCACAAAATCCACATAAACACTAAACCAAACGTGGGAAGAAAAGAAACAAACTGACTTCAAAAAAAACTTCCAAAACAGCCGAACAAGAAAAAGCACAAATCGAAACTTCGTGAAGAACAAAGTCGTCTTCACGAAGTTTCAAAAAAAAGCAGCAGTATGAAGTTATATCACAGCCAGAAAGATCTCGATATGGGCTGGTCGATCTCTCTCTAATTCAAAGCATACGAAAACAACAGATCAACACACGGCACTTCAACCCAATATCCGCTATATGCTCTCAATTCTCGTGTTCTCGCAAGTCGCTTCGGCATCGCTTAAATAGGCAAAGAACAACTTGTAACCCAAGGCACCGAGGAATCCTGCACATTCTAGGTAACCAACACATCCAACTAGGAAAGGCATTAGACCGACAAAAATACAAGATTTTGTTTCCTAAATTGATACCATCAATAACTAAACACTTACTCAAAGATTTACATACCAAAAATATCACCTACTTCTAATAAAGAATCCTACTTAAATCCTAACACAAAAATACTAAATTAAATCCTATTTTGACCAAGAGAGTGAGGACAAGATAAATTAGGCAATGCCTAAAATACCCTTACAATCACCCCCTTTGTCCGAGCATTCTTGGTCAAATTCACAAGACCTGCAAGAAGAGCTTGAAGAGATATATAATCAACTATCATCAGTCATCAACAACAAATTACATGAAACTCAAAATATGTTTATCCTAATTATTACAGACCAAATAAGGAACATGTTTATCCAACCATCATCATTAGTTTCATGCACAACAAGGAACCACAAAAATCATTAGGCTGTAGGTACATCATTACGAGCATCTTCAGCATCACCACCAGCTCCAGCATCACCACAAGACCCAGCATTTGTTGTCTCACTAGCTCCAGCTCTTGTTGCAGCTTCACCCCCTATTTGACCAGAATGTTGCTCCAGCCAGGAGGTATACTGCGCAGCCAAAGTCGTAAGAAAAACCTGATGAGCAGCAAGATGTGAAAGCTGGTCCTGTATCATCCGTAGTTGCTTTTGGATGAAGACAATCGACATAGGTCCTGTAGGAGGGGCAAACAGAGTGGATGTGGCACTGGATGTTGCACTGAATGTTGCAACATTCGGAGGAACAACAACAGGAACTGGAGTAGATGTAAGAGGATCAGGAATTATAGGATCAGGAAGAGGTGCATCTGGAGTTGATTGAAGAGGCAAATTGATAAGCCTATCCCCTTTTAAAAGTTTGGAAGAAAAGTGAAGAGCCTCAAGAACAGGAGATAAACGAGTGGAGGAGGGAGGTTTATACCCCTGAGCGAGGAGAAGACGGTACACGAGAGAGGGAAAAATAAGTGACCTTTTATCACCACCTGTTTCAGCCATGGATGCAATCTTCCTAAACATATACAGTCCTAGATCAAAGGGTTTCTGAGTGCCAAAGAGATACAAGATCTTAGCATGTTCTTCAGTGATGACATTTGTGTTTTTCGATGGTGACCAATTTGCACAACAAATTTTGTGCAAAAATGCATATAGAGAAGACACTTGTGAAGTACTAACTGGAACACCCTTGGCTGGCCACACTTTAATTCTACCACCCGTAAGTTCCCAAATACACAAATTAAGGTCAACAGAAAAATCAACAATACCAGATGGAGGATAATCAAGCAAGGAATTTATGACAGTGGGTGAGAATGAAAACCAACGACCTCTCACAAAGACTTTTTCAAAACTAGATTCACCAGAATCATGAATTCTCTTCTCAAGATTAGCATAGAACTCATGAATCAGTTCACGAGGATATGGGACAGCAAGAGACAAGGTTTTCAAAAGATGGCGGTCAGAGAAATAATCAGACAACTTAAAGGTATCTAACAATGAACTAAGAACATTTCGCTCATCAATGATATTCCTAGAAATATTATACCGACGAGAAGCAGATTTAGAAATAAACGAAGAAGAGTAGGGAGTACCGAGAGGTTTCTTTCTGCTGGATGTTGCAACAATCGGTGCAACATTGAGTCGAACAGATCGTCTTCTTGAAGATTTCACCGGAGATTTTTCAGAGTCTTCACTCACAACTGGAGAACCTTTTGGAGTCGAATAGTTTTGATCAGAACTATCGTCGAATTCGGAAGAAGACGATGGGCTAGGCACGGTTGGTGGAGGAGCCGAGGGTGATGGTCCTGAGACAGAAGCACGAGCTTGACGCAATCGGGTCAAATTTCTAACAACCTCTTCATCAATGGCAGACGGTCCAACCTTTGATGTTTTCCGACGAAGAGGAGGAGATTCAGTAGGGAATACTACCCTTGGGGATGGAATCGGATAATTTTCATCCTCATCCGGCTCTTGAACAGGAGGAGAGGGAGGAGATGCTGGTGACAGAGTTGCTTCATTAGTTTGGGGAATCGAACCTGCAGGAGGAATGAAGTCCTCATCATCTGAGTCACTTGCTAGAATTACAGGTTCCTTGAAGACACCAGCCTCAACTTTGTTTTTCTTTGCAGCCTGAATGTCAGCAGGGGAGGGATCATCGTAGTTTGCCGGAATGCCGCGTTGGCGTTTTGACCGCCGAGAACTAGGGTTGCCTATTGATGAAAATCCAGACAAATCTCCAGGGTTTTCCACATCTATAGCATTACCTTTCTCCCCTGGAAGAATAACCGTAAGTGGCTCAGGAATTTGTTGATATACAACAATGGCCTTCGAAAGATCTTCTTCTGCCGCGAAGTTTTTCCTCACTGATGGCCTTGATGTTGCAACATTCGACCTTGACAACTTAGGGCTTTTGGAAGACGGCCATTTATGATTACGGAAAAGAACTCTGAATGATTTTGACAAAATCTTTGAGAGATGAACAGAGAGGAACAAGGTCACGGAAAATTTTGATGAGATATAGAGGCGAAGAAATGTGTACGTTCCTGTAAAAGGTTTTTCACTAAACATGCCACTAAATACAATTAGCCGTTGGTAATTAAAGCAGTGAACTGAACCGACGCATACTTACTGGGCATTCAAAATTTAAACCACACAAGCTGACCAACCTGATGTAAGTAAGACCTGAGTTTGCTGTTTGAGACGTGAGAGTTAAATGAGCAATATGAGATACAATCTGAATTCAAAAACACATTTTTTAAACGATCAGATATTTTTGGAATACACAGAAACATACTTAACCAGAGTTGAGACTCCACAAAGCATATAATCACAGATATTCAGCCCAGTTCTCATCATGAAGACACAAAGACAAGAGAGTAGACAACCACATAAAATCATGACTTTGAGAACAATACACACACTTTAAACATAATGGATGACATTAAGACTACCGATACCAGCACCTATATGACCTAAACAGTATGTCTAAAATATGCAAAACAAAAAAAATCGAAAGAATGCATATACACACAAGTGAGATGTCTAGATCAACTGATTGCAGTTCCCAATGTTGCAACAATGGAAATCACATTCACCAAAAAATCTGTGATTTTATGTTTGAATTTGCAGTTCTTCTTTCACCAATTAACACAATTTCTCCCTAACACATTATAGGTACTTTATTTCCCTATAAAAACAGGCTTTACTTTATTTCAAGCCAAATACACCACTAGGAACCTTTCACACTATTTACCAAGGGTGGCGACTTTGCATTCGATCGACCCATGAGATTCGAAAATCCATAGTCCCAAAAGAAAGGAAGCCACAACCTTGTTCATAGGTAGCTCTTTTCCGTTAGGTAGCTTTCACACTTTCTCAAATCAGAGGAGTCAATTTAGTCAAGATCAACCCATGCAAGTCGAAACCTCATGGTACATTGACAAATTGCAGCATCCTAAAACTTTTGAAAGGTAGCTCTTTCCTTTGTGGTGTAAATGAGAGTTTTCTCTCAAATACAAAACCAGTCTTGGGAGAAGGTGAGAAGAAAATATGACAACATAATCACAAGAGTTTTGAATGAATCTTTACACATGCTCAAAGGTACTAATAACAATCAGATTTGATCTAGTGTGCCCTCCTAGACATCAATGCAATATGCCTTTTTTTTTTTTTTTTTTTTTTTTTAAAGTGAGTGATTACATGGCACACATACCGAGAGATTTCCTAAGATTTATGAATCTCTCAAAATCTAGACTCTTAGTAAAGATATCAGCCAAATTATTATCTGTACCAACATGTTCAATGCACACAATGCCTTGTTCAACTAAGTCTCTAATAAAATGGTGTCTTATATCTATGTGCTTTGTTCTTGAGTGTTGAACAGGATTTTTAGCTATGCTTATAGCACTTGTGTTGTCACAATACATAGTTAAGATGTCACTGTGCAATCCATAATCTTTAATCATTTGTTTCATCCACAAAAGTTGTGTGCATGCACTACCAGCAGCTATATATTCAGATTCAGCTGTTGATAGAGCCACACAATTTTGTTTCTTGCTAAACCAAGAAATCAGATTGTTTCCCAAATAAAAGCATCCTCCGTGACGCATTCTCATGTCATCAATATCGCCACCAAGATCATCAACCCAACCAGATTGGTGTTTGTGTGCTTAGTATACCACAAACCCATGCCAAAGGTCTCACCAACATATCGAATGATTCTTTTGACAGCTTTTAGGTGAGAAACCTTGGGGTTTGCTTGATACCTTGCACACAAACACACACTATGCATGATATCTGGACGAGTGGCAGTTAAATACAGCAAACTTCCTATCATACTTCTATACAAGGTAGGATCAACACATTCTGATTTTTCATCTTTATTAAGTTTGTTGGATGTGCCCATAGGGGTCTTTTTATGTTTTCCATTCTCAAGATTGAATTTCTTCACCAAGTTTAGAGAATACTTGGCTTGAGAAATGAACATCCCTTCATGTGTTTGTTTGATCTCGAATGCCTAAGAAATATGTCGGCTCACCTACCATGCTCATTTCAAAAGTGGATGTCATGCAATGCACAAATTCTTTTTTCCAAGGATTTGGAGGTGGATCCAAACACGATGTCATCAACATAAATTTGAGCAATCAAAATATGTTGATCTTGTTTCGAATGAACAATGTTTTATCCACCTCTCCCTTTTAAACCCACTTTGTAAAGGTGATCTCAGAAGTCTACCATACCAAGCTTCTAGGAGCTTGTTTGAGACCATACAAAGCCTTTTTCAATTTAAACACATGATTGGGTTTACGGGGTCCTCAAACCCTTTCGTCGCTCCACAAAAACTTCTTCTTCAAGAATCCCATTCAAAAAGGCACTCTTCACATCCATTTGTTGAAGAGTAATGTCAAGGAAACAGGCAATAGCCAGAAGTAGACGGATAGACTCAATGCGGCTGTGTGCAAAGGTTTCATCAAAGTCCACCCCTCAACCACAGATACCCTCGAGCTACCAATCTAGCTTTATTCCTCATTATTTCTCCCACTTCATTCGCTTTTGTTTTTGAAAATCCATTTAGTTCCAATAACATTTATTGAAGTGGGTCCTGGGAACTAGATACCACACATCATTTTTGAAAATTGATCTAGTTCCTCTTGCATGGCATTTATCCGCCATCTTTAAGGGCCTCTAGTACATTCTTAGGTTCAACAGTGGAAACAAAGCATGAAGCATGTATATTATCAAATTCAAGAGTGGTCATGCATGCTAGTTTTTTGTAGTCCACTTTACCTTTTTTTCTTGTTGACACACCATCCTTTACATTACCTATAACTTGAGTGAGTGGATGGTTTCTCTGAATTTTGCGAATGTCGATTTCTCGATCGGCTTCTCATTCTGACCGATCATCTTCCTGATTTGAATCAGTTTGGCCAGACCTTCTTTTCCCTGCGCGGTTCAGGCAATGTTTCTCCCCGATGTTGCAAACATCCGAACAACATCCGAACAACATTGGGAGAGAACTCCTGAACTTTTTTCATCGGGACTCGTCAGATTCGCTGAATCAGATGTCTCGCTCCCCGAACTACTGGATTCAAGATCTGAATTCGTGGATCAAAGTCTCCAACCTGCAGAATCCCTGAAACATCTTCCTCAAGCACTTTTGAGACCAAGACCGCTAGATCATCAAACACAATATTCATGGATTCCATAATAGTCTTAGTTCTCAAGATTAAATACTCTATATGCTCGACTATTTGTGGAATATCCCATAAAAACACATTTATCACTTTTAGAGTCAAACTTGGAAAGTTGATCTCTATCATTGAGTGCATAACATACGCATCAAACACATGAAAATATTTCAAGGTCGGTTTCTTCCAAGAAATATTTGTCATAGTGCTACCCTGTCCCCAAGACCCTATTTCCAATATGACAAGCAGTGTTCAAAGCTTCACCCAAACCTTTGGGCAAGTTTTCGAATGTAACATTACTCTAGCCATTTCTTGCAGTTGTCCTGTTCTTTCTCTCCGCCACTCCATTTTGTTGTGGAGTTTGGGAGCAGAGAATTCATGTGATATACCATTAGAGGCACAATAATTGTAAAAGGATTTATTTTTCATATT
>JABEVN020000433.1:0-31957 GCA_013146195.2 Codonopsis lanceolata | reverse complement strand
GGTTTTCTTCTATTTTCCATTCTCAAGATTGAATTTCTTCACCAAGTTAAGAACATAATTGGCTTGAGATATGAACATCCCTTCATGCAACTGTTTTATCTGAATCTCTAAGAAAAAAGTCAATTCTCCTGCCATACTCATCTCAAAAGTGGAAGTCATACAATTCTCAAATTCTTTTTTCTAAGGACTTGGGGTGGACCCAAACACAATATCATGAACATATATCATTGCAATCAAAATGTGTTTATCTTGTTTTTGAATAAAAAGAGTTTTGTCCACCTCTCCCCTTTTAAACTCACTTTTCAAAAGATGGTGCAGTAAGTCTCCCATACCAAGCTCTAGGAGCTTGTTTGAGTCCATACATGGTGGTTTTTTAACTTAAAAACATGATTGGGTTTATGGGGATCCTCAAAACCTTTTGGTTGTTCCACAAAAACTTCTTCTTCAAGAATACCATTTAAAAAGCACTCTTCACATCCATTTGTTGAAGAGTAATATCAAGAAAGAATACAATGGCAAGAAGCGGCATATGGACTCAATGCGGGCAATAGGAGCAAATGTTTCATCAAAATCCACCCCTCAACTTTGTATATCCTTATTAAAACATTGTTCTTTGCTATTTCGAGGAAACTACAACAACTTAAACTACATATTTATATACTCAATTTATTTCTGTAAATAAGAAAAGTCTGATCGGAAGATTCAAAAGTTCATAATTGGATTGAAGTTACTTAGTTAAGTACAATTTATACACTTGACATTTATGTTAAAATTTATACATACATGAATGCTCCTAACGTCTAGATTATAGTATTATTAGACACATTAAGACAAAATTATATACTCCCTCCGTCCCTAAATTATCGTTTTGGTGAACTTGATGCAGTTTAAGAAAACACATTTGATTGGATTATTAATATTAGTTTGATGTGCGGTTACTTTAAAGTTCATGTGTATGTGACACATAATTAAAGTATGATGAAAAGTAAGGGTAAAGTAGTAAAAATATTGTCCTAAAAGGATAGTTTCAAACAAGACAATTATTTTGGGACGAGCGAAAAAAGGAAAATAAGAATAATTTGGAGACGTAGGGAATATATATTATAACAATATAACTTATGTTAGATGAGCTACGAAACCTCGTATTAAGAAATTTTATTACTTTTTGTGGTTCTGTCAACAAGGAACAATCAAGGTTTATCAAATGCACAAAACTTGGTTTCGTATGAATTCATTTACAAATATGTTTTCAAAAAGACCTCGTTTGAAAGTTAATTTTTTTAAATGATACTTTTAGTAATTTATTACTAATAAAATGATATTTTTATACTTTATTTTTAAAAATTAACTCTTTAAGTGAAACATTCTAAAAATATAATGGACTCTTTACCCTGAACGGAATAAGTACTATATATTTTCTTCTTCAATGGACTCGCATTTAGAATCTTTCTTCTTATAAATATTTGAATATTTAAATCAATTTTGGACTTAAATTGGCGTAAAGTTTATATGATTGTGTTAATTGATAAAAACATGTACATTTTGCCTTTTTCTAACAATTTTAGTTTTTAAATGATTGATGCCTAATTAGCATGACATCACATCTCAAGGTTAGACAAAGACTAAAGTTCAAATCATCTTACTTGCATTAATCCTAAAAAAATTGTATAATATTATTGGTGTTATAAAGTAATCATAAATTGAGGACAAATAGTATATTAGAGAAAAAGAGAAAGATAATTTTATTAATTTGTATTTTGGGGTCATTGATAACTTCAGGATGCTCGCTATTTATAACCGAGCAGCACACATACAATTGTCAAACATTGTATGTTTGACACATAATTTCTTCTACTTATTCACCATAGGCTACTGTTCATCCTTGACTATTACATTCAGAACACTCCCCGTTGAACATAGCATTGTAAGTTGACTAAATGTGTCTCGTTAAAAACTTTTAAACCGAAAAATCCACTAGGGAAAAAAAATCAGACATAAGGAAAAAAATACACAACTTAAATCTGAATCGTAAGCATGGGCTGTCTCGTTAAAAACCTTTTCATGGAAAACCCAGTGGGACAAAAACCATGATAAAAGAAAAAAGAGTACAGTCATATATGCTCCCCCTTGAACTGACAAGGGTCAAGAGAAATCACCTTTGTAATCTCGTAGATTTCGCATCCCAATATTATGAACATGTTTTCTGAAGGTTGTAGTGGGAAGTGCCTTCGTAAATAAATCTGCAGACATTATCACTTGATCGAACATATTGGATGCTGACCTCTTTCTTCTTTTCAAGTTCTTGAGTGTGTAAAAAGAGCTTTGGGGGGATATGTTTGAACCTATCACTTTTGATGTATCCCTCTTTACTTTGGGCGACACATGCGACATTGTTTTCAAATAATCTTGTCGAGCCTTTGTTGGCTGTGGTAGTCAGTGGCATTTTGAATATGCTGAGTCATAGATCGAAGCCATACATGCTCTCGACTGGCTTCATGAAGTGTGATCATCTCAGCATGATTTGATGATATAGCAGCTAGCGTTTGCTTTGAGAACGCCAGGAAATTACAGTACCACCCATCGTGAAGATATAGCCGGTCTGTGATCTGGCCTTATGAGAATCAAACAAATAACCCGCATCTGCAAAACCAACTATTTCATCCTTTGATCCTTTGAGATAAAATAATCCCAAATCGATCATCCCTTAAAGATAATGAAATATGTGCTTGATACCATTCTAGTGTCTCCGTGATTGAGATGAACTATGTAAGGGTAAAATAGGTCATGCCTATTTTTACTTGTTTCCGTCCCCTTTCATGGTCAAAATTCATTTTTGACAAGTTTTGGTTATTTAGGAATTTACATCTTCAATTAGATTTTGTGGTTTTATTTTTGGAACCAAAATCTTTAATTAGATTGTGGTGCATTATATTTGGAAACAAAATCTTTTTATGAATCCTTTGTCAACCGGGTTTCTATTAACCTTCATCATATGGTAATAAAATCTATGGTTTGGTAAGTAGTTTGTATTTCCTTTTCTCTAATCCTAGTCCTTCTAAAGCGGATTGTCTTGTGTATGTAGGTTATCTCATCGCTATTTATAGAGAAGCTGGGACACGGCAAAAGGTGCAGAGCTTGAGAGAGAAAAACCAAAGCCATAAGCTGAGACTAGAAGCATAGAAGTTCAGAAGCAGTTTTCTTCCTTCCAGTCAAGCAGCAGTTGATTGTAGCTTCTGATGTTATAACATCGGCAGCTACATTGAATCTGGAATGTTTTTATCTTCTGTCCAGTTTTAGGAAGTTGTTTTGTTTCTTCCACGTTCTTTGTGCTTGTTTTTACGTGGGGTTTTTGCTCTCAAGGCGTGTTGTCTTGTGAGAGTGTTTTTGTTAGTGATTTTACAATAGTTTTTGTAAAGCGGCTTAATCTTTTAGTGAAATTTTTGTGGCCTTGAGGCTAGGTCTACAAGCATAGTCTTGTAGATCGTTTTGGTGTTCTTTGCATTCGTCTATTGTCAGATTATTAGTCTTCCATTTGTTTTGTTTATCTTGGACCATTGTGACTTCCATTGTAGCTACATCGGCTACATTGGAAGCTGCTTTGGTTTCTCTTGAGAATCCTAGGCGCCTAAGGATATGGTTTACTCCTTGCGAAAGAATTGGTATGCCTCCTCCTCGGCGGTGACTTGAAAACCCTCAGAGTTTTTGTAGTCGGCAATGATTGCCTTTTTCTGTTCCTCGTTGACCTGGGATAGCTCTGCCCTCAGCTGTTTCTCCTTTTCAGCGGCTTCCTTCCCCGTTTTCTCCAACTCGTTGGTCGCCGCTTTGAGCTCTTTCCTCACCTGGCTTATGTTATTGAGCGTCTTCTCCTCAGATTTTTTGGAGAAGTTCAGGTGTGCTTCAAGAATCTTCTTTTCTTCCTCCAATTTGGAAAGCTTGGTGACTTTCGAGGTCATGTTTTCTTCACTTTCCTTAAGTTTGGCTCGGAGGAATTGACACGCTCTTCAGTGTTCTTTTCGAGGATAGCGGTGGAGGATTTCAAGTTGTCAATCGATCGGTCATACATGAGTTCGGTTTTCTTTGGTCATACGAAATGAAAGGGACAGAGAAAAATGAGAGTGCATAATAATGCTTTGTTTTGATGATGGTAAGAGAATTAGTTACCTTGGTCATGCACATTCCAATTTCGCTGAACAGGACGGAGCTAGGAAGCTCGGTACTTCTCCTTCGAATGCCAGTGTGGCGAAGTCTCTTCACCATCCGAAGCTCAACAGTGGCCTCATGCCCACCTCGCCTGTTTGTGTTGAGATTGGCCAAGTTGGGGACGTTGGCCACTTCTGCTATCAGCTTGGCCAATAGCTCGCGGGTTTCAGGCATCTCGAAATTTTCCCTTTGCCAGATGGGTGCTTGCGAGCTCGATGCTTCGGTCGGTTCGCGACCAGGTCTTTCTCTTAGTTGGAGCTTCAACGGCAGGCCGTTTTGGTTGCTGGGTAGCAGTGGGAGTCGGGATCGGAGTTATTGTGGCAGAAGGGTTGGGGATAGTGATGGCTGCTCGATTTGTTTCGGACACCCTGCTTAGGCCTCGTCCAGTGTTTGTAGCAGGAACGGTAGGGAGGCGAGCAGGTTGTTGCCCGGCCATTTGGGTGTTTCTTCCCATAGCCCCCTTCCTCATAGTTTGGAGAAATCGCTGTGAGTCCTCAAGTTGCCTCATATCTGCAGGGTGAATTATGAACAATTGTTAGAAGTTGTGATTGAAATAGGAAGTAAAAAAGAAAGCGAAAACTAAGCTTGTGCAGACCAGAAACAAAAAAAGCAAGGGTGCAATTCCTTCCAGCTCGCTCGCAGTCCGAGCACTCGCTAGGAAATCTTCCACCATGGCAGTTACCCCAATAGGGGTGTGGTATTTCGGCTTCTAGGAAAGTTCGGGGTTCGTAACCTTCGACAGACCATCTTATTATCCCTGCTTGTCGAAGCAAGGCGGAATCAGAGGTAAGGGCTACCCAGTCCAATACCCAGTCCTGCCCGTTCTTGCCTTCTTTTACTCCAAGCAACTTCCTAAAGGTTTTTGCGGCGATGGTTCTCTGTTCGGAAGGCATTCTTGTCATATTTTGCCTTGACTAAATTTTCTAGAAATGCGGAGGCGAAGGGCCACCCAACTCGTGATTCGACGAGCAGTGCATTTGAATCTCAGGTGTCAACTTTGTTGGGGCCGTCAGACATGAGTTTAAAGTAGTTGGGGTTGGAGCGACCAGTAATGCGCCCACTTTTCTTGTCCAGGGAAAAGAGAAAGAATTTTCTAAAAAGAGTCATGCTGGGCTCAAATCCGAGTAGCCGACAGGCGACAATGTAGGCGACCAGGAATCTAACAGTGGTGAGGGTTAGGTCGCAAAGCAGGGCATTGTTCACTAGAAAGAATTCGGCAAAAAAGGGGTCTAAGGGAAGTCTCAGACCGACTAAGAAAAAATCAAAATAAATGACCATTCGGTCACCCTGGAAGTTATGCCCGATCTCCTCGATTTCCATGTCGAAGGTCCTTACCCGGTAATTCTTGGGGTCCATACCCAACGAATAAAACCAGCCGGAGACGTCATCCTCGTTGGTTAGGTCATCCCATTTGATTAAGGGGGAGTCATTGGAAATGGTCTGTTTACCTTTGAGGAAATTTGGTTACATTCATTTCATGATGCATTCATTTGGGAAGGTTATCTGTGGCTTGTTTGTTTATGATTTCTTTGGTAATGCTCGGACGTTTTTGACGGATTAAAGGAATCTTTTTAGAGCTGGAAGATCCTGTATCCGAGCTTTCTTCGCTTTCTGTGGGGGTTCCATGGTCGTAAGCTCGCCCTTCAATTTCAGATTGGGTTTCCTCACTGGATGACATCCTACAGGAATCGAGGAATACATGTTAAACCCTGTTCGGGGGGACAGGCAAGAGCAATTAAGCAAAAACCCATGGCAGGCAAGGGTTTATCCTAAAACCGGTGAACAGGGCACCGGTCAAGTACTCCTCGATTCTTCCCGTGGAAGTTGGACAAGTCAGTAGAGTGCCTAAGACCGTGAAGTGCTTAAAATGGGAGACAAGAAAAGCATGGATAAAGAGGAAGTGAGAATTGGAAGCCCTAGTTTCAGACAAGTTGATTTTGGGTCAATATGGGCATTTGTACCCAGGAAGGCATCATGGAATCCCAACATGGGGTTCTAACAGGGAAAAGCTAAAAATGCAGTAAGGGAGAAAAAAGCTGTAAGGATTCGAAGAAATACCTGTTGATAATGAGATCTTGAAATTTTTTGCTCTGTCGAAAGGAAGTAGCGAATCTGGTGTTGATAATGTCGGAAAACTTGGAAATCTTCGTTACAAACTTGGAGGCAGTGATGAACACGATTTTCTCTGCTTCTTGATTCTTCACAAAGTTTGAAGACGGTAAAGTTTGGAATGTGGGGGAACTCTCACTTTTATATCGGTTGGAAACCACTATTTGGAGGTTAGTCATCATTATGGCTCAGGAGTCGAGGCAGCATTTAATGGCTTGTGGGGAAATGAGCCCGTGTAAGTGCAAATAGGCGGCGGATGGCGGCTCGTTTATCCAAAAACCCTTTGGGCTGGCGTCCACCCCTAACTCTGATCGTGGGCAACTCGATGCATTCCTAAAAAGCTGCATTTCAAAAAGTGATTTGGCTGAGGGATTCAAAGTTCTTCTCCTCGCTCCGAGCAAAAATACTCATTAGATAAGGAGTAGGGGGCTACTGAGCTGCCCGGCCCAATAGGCCCAAGTCATCAGTCACGTGCCAAGCACGTCTCCCCCAATCACGAGCAATATATGTGCGTTGAGGTTCAGGCCATTGAGAAACAAGCAGCGAGTTGGGGGCTTAGCATCCAGCAAGCAAGGTTACAACGAGCTGGGAAGCTAGTCCATTGGGCAACAGTATGCATCGGGCAGGATTTACCTTGCTCGTTAAGGAAAGACGGTTGACCTGAATGTGGGCGGCGGTTACTTCCGAGAAACCCACCATCTTCACCATGTTGAGACTGTTATAACGAATGAAGCAGTTAATATGGCCGCCATTTATGCTATGATGTTTAATGGGTAGTTATGGGTAGTTACTCTCCGGTAACAGCTATATAAACCCCTCAAGATCAAGGAGGGAGGTACGTGATTCTAATTATTAGCCTAAACTCTGCCAAATTATTGATTGAGTGAATTGTTGTGCTAATTCTTACGCCGGAGGGTTTTTGCAGGGAGTGCCCCTGCCTAGTTTACGGTTCTTTTACTGGTTTGCAGAGTTGGGCCTTGAAGATCGAGGATAAGTTGAAAGCCAGATATCCTATTAAAGAAGCCCAGTGTGTCCTGAAATTTATTTGGACGCATCACAAGATAAAGAGGACAATTTTTAAAAACTATGTGAATATGATAATCTATTTGGGCAAAAACAGTACTCCTGCACAGAGCCATTCGAGTACTATTTCATGTGTCGCACCTGTTGCATCAATAGCAGCACATATAAGGGCATTCTCATTGTTCAAAATTCTTACACAACTTTTTAGCTGGGTCCTATTGTCATCTACGTACTTTTCTCTTCTTAACCCATTTAAGAATATATCTTTCCATTGTATAATATTCTTACACATCTTCTTATACAAAAAATAAAAATAAAAAAATTAACACATCCCAATAAAAGAATATTTTCATTTCCCCCCCCCTCTCACACATGAGGCTAAGAAAAGTTAAGAATATCCCTTCTAAAAATTCTTAGTTAAGAATTTTTTTTTTCTCTCCTCCTAAGAATAAACTCAAGAAGTTCTCCCATTGTTGTTATTTGGTATTCTTAGTTAAGAATATTGCTAATAATACCAAAAAAACTAAAATGGTGATGCTCTAAGTAGTACTGGATCTTTTTATGACAGAGTGTCAATATATATGATTTCGTTAATTAAAATGATAGTGCATAAATAGAAGGTGCAATTTTAAAAAAAATATTACAGTTGAGGGAAGCATTGTTTCAAATGATAATTGAGAGATTGATGTTTTATAAGAAGTGATTGTTCAAAAAATTAATCGTAGGGTGTGATTTTATAATGTGAAGATAAAATATACGGAGAAGAAAAATGAGTGACTGCTCATAATATTAATTGTAGGAGGTAACTTGTTATATAGAAAGAAAAAATAGGGAGTTAAAAATGGATTGCTACTCACACATGTGAATGTGAGGGTGAATCTCAACCGTTAATTTTTTTAAGATAATTTAATTTCAACGTCTAAATAGTCATAGTTAATTACGTAGTTGTTTTATAATATAGACTAGATCTTCAAGTCCGTGCCTATGGCACGGTACCAGTATATATGATTTCGTCAATTGAAATGACAGTACCTAAATAGAAGATGTGATATAAAAAAAATGTTATAGTTGAGGGGTACATTGCTTCAAGTGATAGATGAGGGATTGATGTTTTATAAGGGGTGATTGTTTAGAAGATTAATCGTAGGGTGTGACTTTGTAATATGAAGATAAAATATACAGAGAAGAAAAATGAGAGACTGTTCATAATATTAACTAGTACTCTTGCCCGTGTCGATGGTACGACGTCAATTTGAGAATTTATCAATAAATGAAGCAGATACTATGGAAATGAGCTGTAATTAAGCATAAAAAAACATTCTATCTCTCTCACATACACACGCACACACACCAACCCAACACATGTTAATTGAAATATACTTAAAAATGAAAATCTCCGCAAACAAAAACCACAAATAAATTGAATAAGACTGAGTGAACTAACAAAATACTATTTTGAAATCGAAATCACAAAGATTTCAGACCAATAAGGGAAGCTAAACACAACTTTTAAGAAAATAAAGATATTAAAATACAAATATTCAAAATTAACAAAGTTGATTACAAAACTTAGAAACAAGTTTTTTTCGGACAAAAATTAAACTGATTCAGTTAATTACGATAACAATAAAAAAAATTAAACTGATTTAGTTAATTACGAACAATGTTTTTTATAAAAAATAAATAAATATAAGTCAGACATAAATTAAATTGGGATTCAGTTGATTACGATAACAATCAATTGAGAAACTACAACTAAATATTTGTAAAACCGTAAATGTCATTTTATTATTAATGAACTACTAAAAATATTATTTTCTTAAAAATTTTGATTTTGAAACAGGGCCTCTTTGCCTGGAACGGAGGGATTAATTAATAATTTGTATACGAAATTGCAGGCCGGAAAAAACGGGCCGGACAAAAATTAAATTGATTAAGTTAATTACGATAACAGTTAAAAATAAAAAAAATTCAAATTACAAAACTTACGATTTTTTTTTAAATTTTTTAAATTTATATATGAAATTACGGGTGGAAAAAAAATTAAATTGATTAAGTTAATTACGATAACAATTAAATTAAAAAGAAAAAAAATACAAATACAAATTTTCGCAACCATAAAACTATAAAATTGTAAAACCGTAAAACTTAATATCTTAGTAAAAGAGTAACTAATTTTCGCAACCAATAGTTGTGTTTGGTAAAAAACCATGAGATTGTGAGATTAAATCTTGGCCAGTAATTATGTTTGATAAAAACCAATCCTGGCTGATAATTAGCTTTTTGTAACCGACTGAGCTCTTTTATATTATAAACTAGTTTTTGTGCCCGTGCCCATGGCACGGCGCGAGTAGGAAGAATAAATTAATATATATTTTAATCATGCTTCAAAAAGAGTCTAAAATTGTGCTTTATATATTTTTCATTAAATAATTAAAAATGTATTAAACAATAAAAAAATGGTCTTAACAACATTCTTAGATATATCGACATTTATTCGAATACTGACACGTCCCATAATTGAGAACGATGTATTAAAAAATATAGTAAAAATTAAAATAAAAACATTAATAAAAACAATTTTTTTCTTTTAGAGTGGTTTTAACAACGAACATATTTTGTAAGAAAAACCCAATAAGGGTTGTGCGGGGAATAAATTACAGTCCGTGCCCGTGCCCATGGCACGGCACGAATAGAAAGAATAAATCAATATATATTTTAATCATATTTCAAAAAAAATCTAAAATTGTGTTTTATATATTACAGCCCGTGCGACCGTGCCCGTACCCCAATAGATTAACTTGGGTGCTCCTCGAGTAGGTACCACTCTTTTGTATCTTTTCACGCATTACTAATTAGAATGAGACATGTAGCTTATTTTCGTAATAGATTTTTAACGCCTTTAAGCTAATGAGTTTGAAAAAAAAAAAACAAATTAATTTAGATTTTGATTACAGAAAAAATAACTTTTGCTTGTTGATGAATTTACAATAATTTTTTTAATTAGTACTCCTAATATTTTCGAAATCAAATCTAAATAATTTTTTTATTTTTTTTCTTCACCTCAGCAAGAATCTTCTTACCAAAAAAATCACATACATATCTTAATTTTAAACTGTAAAAGGAGGAGAAACCCATTGGAATTGGAAGAACTGCAGGAGAAACACTCTGAAAAGAAAGAGGAGTTGGAGTTGTATATGGAGAGGGGGACGCAGGGGGACCGTTTGATATAAACTAAAATAATTAATCTCAGCCGTTTGATATAAAGTAAAAGAATCAATCTCAGCCGTTTGATATAAAATAAAATAATCGATCTGAAATTCTTTATCCCATGAGCTCTATTGTATAATAGATTGTAAGAGTGATTTATAATAGGAAAAAAAAATAAAAATAAAAAATGGATAACTACAGAGTGAATCTCATGTAGCATCAAGTCTTCATGTTTTATTGTAAACTATTTCCGAGTAGCATCAAGTCTTCATGTTTTTCCGGTAAGATTGAGTGGTGCACAGCACATTACACAAATCTCTTTGCTTAATTATTGGAACCACTTCTATTAAGGATTTGATTACCTCTTTTATCCTTTTTTTTTTTTTTTTTTAAATCTATCTTATTTTGTGCAACGAAAAGAAAAGAAAAAATAAATGGGTCACATGGATTTTGCATGCCCATGAAAGCTGGATTCTCCATTATTTCCTCTTGTATTTATGCATGAGACTTTTGACCACTATTTTTTTATCTTTTATTTTTGGGTAAAATTTTGACCCGTTCCATTTTCAAAGTTTACGATCTCAAAAGTTCATCGTTCTATTTTTTTTACTCTAAAATACTATTTTTAAAATATTGTTCTGAAAATGTCATCGTCATCTTTAACATCTCCAGTAAAGACATTTGATTCAAAAATCACTATTATTGTGTAACGAAAACAATATTTTATTTATTTATGAAATACGAAACTGTAATTGATCTGTGTTGGGTTTAAATTTTTCAGTAGAGACGAAGGCGGAGGAGGAGTATGAAGAAGAAGGCTAACGACGGAGGAGATGGAAGAAGAATGTTGAAGACGTGGTCTGATTCTTTATGATTTTATATCACGGTGCAAAAATATCAGATTAATGTATCGCGTTACAAACATTGATGTATCGCGGTACAAAAATAGACTAGACAATTAAACTGATGAATCGTTGTTCAATAATCAATGCACCGAATTAAACCGATAAATCGTGGTTTAAACATTGATGTATCTCATGATTCAAAAATTGATGTATCGGGGGTGCAAAAATAGATTGGTTAATTAAATTGATGAATCGTGATGCAAATATTAATGCAATAAAGTTGATGCATCACGATCCATTTTCATAGCGCGCCACATGCTCATTAAAGGTATCATAGTTTTTTTTGCCCCATAAAGTGTTCTTTTTTTGTTTGAAAAAAAAAACGGTATTAGAGTGAATAAAAACTTTGTAAATAAAATCTATCAAAATGAAGACAAAAACTTAGGTAAGACGGTTTAATGGATATTTTTTTCAACACAGATCGTTTTTACATGATTCTACCGTATGTTGGTAGGTTAAGTTCTCCATCATAAGAATTAAAATCCGTAAAATGCTCTTACAAAAGATTTACCCTAAAATGAAATTTATAAAGTGAAATATGTGATGTGAAGCAGCTTAATTAATTCATGGAGAAGATTAATCCATTTTGAAATTTGAAGTAGTAATAAAGAACTAATTTGGGAATTATTGATAGGAGAACTAATCCATTAAACTTATTACTCCGTATCTAATAATAACACAATAATCGTCTAGTTCATACTTGATCATCTAAGGAAAGCTTTCACTTTAAACACAAAATATTTTTAAAAAAATAATGAAGGGTTTCATGTGAAACCGTTTAACGGAAACTAATTCAAAAAACGGAGTCTCATCTTTTAAAGTTCGGACCATCAATACACGGTGAGTCGAGTGAGGAAAATCCGTGCGGTAGAAAAATACCTTTAACACGGATTTTTTCCATGTTTAAAACATTTTCTTTGTGTTGTTTCTGTTTAAGTAACATTATACTTTTATTTGATTAAAGATGCAGTTGTAAATTGCAAGAGAAAAAGAAAACAGCATCAGGTGGCCTGGTGCGAACCATGCTATCTAGGTGCAAGAGAAGTTACTAGGTGGCGTATATCATGCCGGCTATCATGAGTTATTGAGTTTGGACAAATAACACACATGGGGTGTGTGTGTCCATCACAAATTTTCCGTTAAAAGTCATGGTGGCATTTTCTATCACGGAATAATAAGACAACTAGTATGCATAATGCATGTGGTGTTGGTGTTGGTGTTGTCTAAGTTTCCATAAAATCAAAATAACCTCCTTTAACATTCAGTTACGCTAAAAAATAAGTACTCATGCTTTCCAGACAATATTGTTGAACGTAACACGTGTTACATGGCTTTTCAAACCTAACCTCTCTTAAACCACATACGGCGGGTGCCAATCCTAACTACCATTGTTCAAATTTGTTAACATCTATATTATAATACAGCTTGGAAAACACACTCGCAATTGACTTGGGATAAAGAGCGGCTGAGATCAATTCATTTATCGATATCTTACGGTCTCAATTTCGTCTAGATTTCACATGTGCGAAGGGTAGTTGTGCAACCCCTCTCCAACTCCCCCACTTCTCCCATCTCCAACTTCCCCTCTTTTCTTTTTAATTTTTCTTTTCTTTTATTTGTTTAATAATGAACAAACTCTTTATGATCCTGATTTGACTATTAATTGTTTAGTGTTTATCTTCCACAGTAAATCTATAATATAAAACAGGTTACAGGGTTAAAAAAAGTTAAAAAAATTAATACCCTTGGTGTATGTGTTAAAAAAAGTTTATATTTTAACGAAAGATTATTAATTGTATAAGGACAAAGCTGGTTGTCCTCCTCAAATTTGTAATTTTATTTTTATTAATAAAATTTAACAATTAATGTATCGCCTCTGTTTTCTTAAATAAAATTACAAATAAAAGTTTTAATTTTTTTTCTCCACCGTTGAATGATCATAATGTTTTAATTGATTATCGAGAGGTCTTCATTTTCAATTTTTTATTTTAGACTTTTTTGAAACATGATTAAAACATATATTGATTTATTTAAATATTGACACCCTCCAGTACTGACATCTTCCCCTACTCGTGCCGTGCCATAGGCACGGGTACAAAGACTAGTATATGTTAAGACATAAAAAAAATAAATCATAATTAGTAAGTATCATGTGAGACCGTCTTACGAATCATAATTATAAAGATGGAGTCATTCTTTCACAATAACTATAAGTCGGGTCTGAGAGACCCGTCTTACAAAAAATACACATACGACAGTATTTCTTAAATTTTTGTCAAGCAAGATATACATTATGAATTGGTACTCTCTTTCTAACTAATTAAGTTTTTAAATGAATTGATTACTTAATAATATTGCATATGGTCTACTAAAACAAATTTAATATATACTTTCTTAAAGTGTAACAAAAAAAAAGGGACTATCCCTAGCTTCTCTCTCCTGACCAGGATCTCTTTAAGAGCATGCGGGTAGGGAGTGTCATTCATTCCTAAAAATAGAATGGTGTGCATTGATGGTGATAATGAGCCATGATAATAACTAGGGTGGCAAATCGGTCGTGTTGGGCCGTTATCGGATAGACATGACACGATAAATATAAATATAAATACGGCATAATAAGTTTATTGTGCTTAATATTAATACATTATTAGAAAATAGATAATTAGTGATGGAAGTATTAGCTACGGACCATTTTGTTTCTAATTAGCGATGAAAAATTGAAATTCGCGACGGAATTCCGTTTCTAAATTAATATTAGCGACGAAATTCCGTTCGTCGTCGAATTTCGTCGCCAAAAAGCATCTTTTAAGAACATTCTACATATCTCCGTCGCCATTTTTTTTGGAAATGTGTGCCAACATTTTTCGTCGCTAATTAGCGGTTTTCTAGTAGTGATACCCGAACACGACACTAAAAATATGAAAAGCACGACATGACACGATAGACACGATAAGCAAAAAAGTACGATTTATTTAGTCAGACCCGTTAGGCCTGTTAAGCATGTTATGCCCAATAAACATTATAGAATATACAATTTTGATTTTTTAATACAATTTCGAAAATTTATGAATACAAATAGTCAAGTAGTTTAAAAGTCATAAAATTTCAAATGATAAAACTATGAAATAATCATGAAAATAGTTCGAAAGAAGTGAATAACCCCTAGTAAATTTTAAAAAATATATTTTAAAAAATATATATTTTAGTTATCATGTCTTATCGTGCCTTACCGTGTTTATCAAACCAGTTCGATAACAACCCCTTTTTTTCTTTATTTATCGTGTTGGTCCTATAACGACCCGAACCCGATAAGTCATAGCACGAATCCTATAATTTCGTATCATATTAGTATCGATCAATCGTGTCGTGCCTCAAATTACTACTCCTAATAATAACTCCTTTGTGCTTTGCAAATCTCTCAACGTGTCACGGAAGGTTGCAAGGAATGTCACGAGAGCTTCAACTATTCACTAAATTATTTGTTTTCTATTTGCTGCATATAGTTCATACCCATTCATAACCTCCTTTCTATCTTCTATCTTGAAAAAACACAATAGCAAGGATTCTTAAGAGAAACCAATGTAGTTTCTAATGTAGCTTCTGATGTAGCTACAATGGAAGTCACAATGGTCAAAAATAACAAAACAGAGGAAGACGAATAAATCAGACAGCAAATCAGAATACAAAGGTTTATCAAACAATCTACAAGACTATGCTTGTAGATCTAGCCTCATGGCCAAAAAAATTTCACTAAAAAGATTAATTGTTTTACAAAAAGATTGTGAAATCGTCAAACAAAACACTCTCACAAGACAACACGTCTTGGAGACTAAAAACCCCACAGAAAACAGGTAGTGGGAAGAAACAAATAACTTCCTAAAATCTAGCAGGAAGACAAAAACAACATCAACGCTCAATGTAGTTCCTAATGCTGTAACATTGGAAGCTACAATGAGAAACTGTTCAACGTCTGGAACAGAAAACTGCTTCGGGATCTTCTGAATTTCTGGACACAGATTTTTCTTTCAGTTCTCTCTTAATGTCCGTTCCTCAGCCGTGTCCAAGCCTCCTATATATATAATGTCGAGGACCCCTACACACATTAAATAATCGAACTTCAACAAGAACAAGGATTAGTGGTAAGGAATAAAATCTACTTACCATATCTCTAGATTTTATTACCATATAATCAAGAAGTCTAGATACACGGTTGAAAGAGGATTTTTGACAAGATTTTGTTTCCAAAAATAATGCCTAAACTTAAGGACCAAGGAAAACAAAATCTAATTAAAGATTTAGATACCAAAAATGCCAAACTTGTCTAATATGTATTTTACCAAGAAAGGGGAAACAAAAGCTAAAATAGGCATGACCTATTTTACCCTTACAATCACCCCCTTTGTTGAGCCTTTTTGGTCAAATATTATGACAAGTGTTGCTATTTTCAAAATAACCTTCAACCTGCATTTGTTAGACAAGAAGCACCCCCTGAAAATATCACATTTATCAAGGAGAATGTAGAGCAGTCAATCAAGCATGTAATATCCGCAAGCAGTAAAAGCCCACCAATCAGAATAGCTTATTACAGACCAAAAAGAAGTAAAGAGCAGAAAACAGAAAATATTGTTTTTGATTACAAACAGGAATCAGATAGACATCAACTCTCTTCTTCAGCAACTTCTTCAGAAGCATCCACAGCAGCAGGTTCAGAATCATGTGCAAGAGCAGCAGCAGCAGGAACACTTGGAACACTTGGAATTTCACCCCCTATTTGGCCAGAATTTAGGGCAAGCCAGGAGGAATACTGAGCAGCCAAGGATTGTAGAAGAGTAGTCTGAGAAGAAAGGATGGCTAATTGGGAATTAACCATTTCCAGCTGTGCAGAGATGAAAGAAACAGAGATGGGAGTAGATGGACCAACTGAAATAGACTGTGATGGAGCAGTTGATGCAGCTGCATTGCTTGCAACATTGGGAATAACAGGGATAGAAGGCTAAGAGGATGAAGGACCAGGAGCAGAGATAGAAGGATCTAAGGTGACAGGGGGATAAGGATAGACCAAGGGTAAATTGAGAACCCTGTCCCCTTTAAGAAGTTTTACAGAGATATGTAGAGGTTCTAGGATAGGTGTGAGTCTAGTACCAGCTGCAGGAGAAAAACCTTGAGAGACTAGGGCTTTATATATTAGTGAAGGGAATATGCGAGATCTTTTATCTCCCTCTGATTCAGCCAGGGAGATGATCTTCCTGAAGGCAAAGTCTCCAAAATCAAAGGGTTTACCAGTCCCAACCTGATACAAAACCTTTGCATGTTCTTCAGTTAAAGTATTGGAATTTGTGGTGGGGGCCCAATTTGCACAGCAAATCTTGTGCATAAGGGCATATAATGAAGAAAGTTGGGAGGTGCTGATATTGGACCCCTTTCCAGGCCATTTTTTCACAATCCCCCCAGTGAGTTCTTGGGCACAAGTATGCAAGTCAGAAATCATGGAAATAGACCCAATTTCAGGAGTGCCATACAACTGATTAATGAAGGAAGAAGAAAAATGATACCATTTACCTCTAACAAAAACTTTTTCAAACTTAGGGTCAAAAACAGAAGAGATTTTCTTTTCAAGATTGGTATAGAATTCATAGACGAGGTCCCTAAAATAAGGTGAAGCAGAAGATAAAGTGCCTAAGAGGCCCCTATCAGTGAAGAATTGGTTCAAGTTTGCTCAGTTAATTCGACATAGGGAATTAGTCTTTCATCAACAATTTTTCTGGAAGTATTATAACGAATGGAAGCAGCTTTGGAAAGAAAACGAACAGAGAATGGTTTACCAATAACAGCAGTGGAGGAGGCAGAGGGCATTGTAGCTTTGGATGTAGCTACATTGGCCATAGAAGCCCGTCTTCTTGTAAATCTTATGGGTGCCTCTTCACTTTCTTCACTTTCAACAGGGGTTGCTTCCTTGCTGGAAAAGTCCTTATCGGAACTATCATCAAACTCAGAGGAGCTTGATGACTTTGCTAGATTTATAGGAGGAGATGCAGAAGCTTGGGGAGACTTTTGTGAAGATCCATGTTTCATCTGAACCAAAAAATCTGCCAAGGTACGCTGTTCGTCGAAAAAACTTAAGTCGGTGTTGGAGATCGAAGGAGAAGCAGAAACACTATCAGAAGAACCCTTGACATTTGACGGGGAGTCAGGTTGAAAGACAACCCGTGGTGAGGGAATCGGGTAGTCTTCATCACCCATATCATCTGGAGCAGGAATAGAGGTGGATGAGACAATTTTGGGAGCAGAGGCTTGAGTGGCCAGGGCAGACTCAGTTGCAGCTTCAAAATCCTCGTCATCGGAGTCACTGTCTATGGGCACTGTCTCTTCAAATTTGCCTAGAGACACTTTGTATTTTGTTGGCTCTAGCAATCTCTTCGGTACTCGGATTCTCGTAATTACTCGGGATTTCTCTCAGATGCTTTGACCTACGTGAGCTAGGGTTCCCAATTTGGGGCAACCCAGACAGATCAACTGGATTATCGACATCAATAGCATTGCCCTTTTCCCCTGGAAGTATGATGGTTAGGGGCTCTGGAAGAGGTTGGGCTACAACAATGGCTGAGTTAGGGTTTTCTGGAGACGAGATGGGGGTTGATGTAGCTTCAGTAGATGTAGCATTGAAAGCTACATTAACAGATGGGTTCTGCTCAAAGGTCTCAGAAGCAGTGGACGATGATGAAGCCATGGATTGATCTTTGAAGCGATTCAGAGAGGAGATGATGAAGAAGGACTTTAGAGAGAGAAAGCTTCGGCCGCACACTTTTTGGAATGGATAAGCAGGAGAGGTTTAGAGAGAATTAAGGAGCAGCCACCTGAAATACACTAATTACTACCACTTAATTGCAATTAGCCGTTAGTACCACAAGATTAGAGAATAGGAAGGGCCTTTTGTGACACTACTAACCAGATTTTGAATTTTGAAGATAAATCAAATGTTGACCAAATCACATTCAAGAGAGATAGAAAATCTGATTCTGTCAAGAGAAAATAGGTGGTGAGTTAAGAGTGAGGGAATAACAACCAATCTCAGTTTTGAGTCTTTGAATTTCAAAATTATCAAGGATTTTGAACAAACACATCACTTAATTAACCATAATTGAATCAACACAAACTATCAATAGCAAGCATAATCTGGATCAAGAGATAATAGAACACTTCACAGATTAGACAACCACACAAATATCAACATGGTGTACATTGGTACATAGTTTGCACCTTTTTGAGATAGGACAAAAAGATCAATAGGCTGATATGATCAACACAGATTATGGCCTAAAAAATTGTGCCTAACATATGTCAAGAACAGAATGGGCAAGAGGAAAACAATGCAGTCACACACATGTGAAAATGTCTAGATCATCTGAATGTAGTTCCCAATGTAGCTGCATTGGGAGATGCATTCGCCAAAGTTGTGATTTTATGTACACTTTCTCATCTTTTGTTCACTAAATCAACACTCAACTCCCGCAAAATCCATAGGTACTTTATTTCCCTAGGAGAATAGCTCTACTTTATTTCAAGCATATTCACAACATGCCACTAGGAACCTTTCACACTATTTAGTATTTACCAAGGGAAGCCACTTTACTTTTTGATCAACCCATGAAATCCAAGGATTCATAGTCCTAAAAGAAAGGTGTCACAACCTTGTTCATAGGTAGCTCTTTTCCGTTAGGTAGCTTTCACACTTTTTCTATTAAGGGAATTCAATTTTCTCAAGATCAACCCATGAGAACCTAATTTCCATAGTACCAAGATAAATTGCTATATCCCTATATTTCAAAAGGTAGCTCTTTCCTTTGTGGACTTAAGATTTTTTTCCATTGCAAAAACATTTTTGGGAGAGAGTGAGGAGAATCAGAACAATGAAATCACAACAGATTTTGAATGAAAATCCAGGACAACAAACAAGGGAACTAATACAAAAAAGATGAAACTAATGTGCCCCCCTAAAAACTCATTGCAAGATGCCTAATTTTTTTTAATTTTTTAAGTGAAGGGTCACATGGCACACATATTGAGAGATTTTCTAAGATTTATAAACCTCTCAAAATCTAGACTCTTAGTGAAAATATCAGCCAATTGATTTTCAGTTCCTACATGATCAATGCAAATGATAGCTTATTCAACCAAGTCTATAATAAAATGGTGTCTTATATCAATGTGCTTAGTTCTAGAGTATTGAACAGGATTCTTTGCTATACTTATAGCACTGGTGTTGTCACAATACATGGTTAATACATTGCTGTGTAAGCCATAATCCTTGATCATTTGGTTCATCCATAAAAGTTGTGTACACCCACTACTAGCAGCAATGTATTCAGATTCAGCTGTGGAGAGGGCAACACAATTTTGCTTTTTGCTAAACCAAGAGATCAAATTGTTTCCCAAATAAAAACACCCACCAGAAGTACTCCTCATGTCATCAATACTACCAGCCCAATCAGCATCATTAAATTCAACAAGATTGGTATTAGTGTGTTTTGTGTACCATAAACCCATAGCACAAGTCTCACCAACATATCTAATTATTCTTTTGACAGCTTTCAAATGAGAGACTTTTGGGTTTGCTTGATATCTAGCACACAAACACACACTATACATGATGTCTGGATGGGTGGCAGTCAAATACAGCAGACTTCCTATCATGCTCCTATACAATGTATGGTCAGCACTTTCAGATTTTTCATCTTTGCAAAGCTTATTGGATGTACCTACAGGGGTTTTCTTCTATTTTCCATTCTCAAGATTGAATTTCTTCACCAAGTTAAGAACATAATTGGCTTGAGATATGAACATCCCTTCATGCAACTGTTTTATCTGAATCTCTAAGAAAAAAGTCAATTCTCCTGCCATACTCATCTCAAAAGTGGAAGTCATACAATTCTCAAATTCTTTTTCTAAGGACTTGGAGGTGGACCCAAACACAATATCATGAACATATATCTGTGCAATCAAAATGTGTTTATCTTGTTTTTGAATAAAAAGAGTTTTGTCCACCTCTCCCCTTTTAAACTCACTTTTCAAAAGATGGTCTGTAAGTCTCCCATACCAAGCTCTAGGAGCTTGTTTGAGTCCATACATGGTCTTTTTTAACTTAAAAACATGATTGGGTTTATGGGGATCCTCAAAACCTTTTGGTTGTTCCACAAAAACTTCTTCTTCAAGAATACCATTTAAAAAAGCACTCTTCACATCCATTTGTTGAAGAGTAATATCAAGAAAGAATACAATGGCAAGAAGCAGACGTATGGACTCAATGCGGGCAATAGGAGCAAATGTTTCATCAAAATCCACCCCCTCAACCTGTGTATATCCTTATTAAAACATTGTTCTTTGCTATTTCGAGGAAACTACAACAACTTAAACTACATATTTATATACTCAATTTATTTCTGTAAATAAGAAAAGTCTGATCGGAAGATTCAAAAGTTCATAATTGGATTGAAGTTACTTAGTTAAGTACAATTTATACACTTGACATTTATGTTAAAATTTATACATACATGAATGCTCCTAACGTCTAGATTATAGTATTATTAGACACATTAAGACAAAATTATATACTCCCTCCGTCCCTAAATTATCGTTTTGGTGAACTTGATGCACAGTTTAAGAAAACACATTTGATTGGATTATTAATATTAGTTTGATGTGCAGTTTACTTTAAAGTTCATGTGTATGTGACACATAATTAAAGTATGATGAAAAAGTAAGGGTAAAGTAGTAAAAATATTGTCCTAAAAAGGATAGTTTCAAACAAGACAATTATTTTGGGACGAACGAAAAAGGAAAATAAGAATAATTTGGAGACGTAGGGAATATATATTATAACAATATAACTTATGTTAGATGAGCTACGAAACCTCGTATTAAGAAATTTTATTACTTTTTGTGGTTCTGTCAACAAGGAACAATCAAGGTTTATCAAATGCACAAAACTTGGTTTCGTATGAATTCATTTACAAATATGTTTTCAAAAAGACCTCGTTTGAAAGTTAATTTTTTTTTAAATGATACTTTTAGTAATTTATTACTAATAAAATGATATTTTTATACTTTATTTTTAAAAATTAACTCTTTAAGTGAAACATTCTAAAAATATAATGGACTCTTTACACTGAACGGAATAAGTACTATATATTTTCTTCTTCAATGGACTCGCATTTAGAATCTTTCTTCTTATAAATATTTGAATATTTAAATCAATTTTGGACTTAAATTGGCGTAAAGTTTATATGATTGTGTTAATTGATAAAAACATGTACATTTTGCCTTTTTCTAACAATTTTAGTTTTTAAATGATTGATGCCTAATTAGCATGACATCACATCTCAAGGTTAGACAAAGACTAAAGTTCAAATCATCTTACTTGCATTAATCCTAAAAAAATTGTATAATATTATTGGTGTTATAAAGTAATCATAAATTGAGGACAAATAGTATATTAGAGAAAAAGAGAGAAAGATAATTTTATTCAGAGCTGTATTTTTGGGGTCATTGATAACTTCAGGATGCTCGCTATTTATAACCGAGCAGCACACATACAATTGTCAAACATTGTATGTTTGACACATAATTTCTTCTACTTATTCACCATAGGCTACTGTTCATCCTTGACTATTACATTCAGAACACTCCCCGTTGAACATAGCATTGTAAGTTGACTAAATGTGTCTCGTTAAAAACTTTTAAACCGAAAAATCCACTAGGGAAAAAAAATCAGACATAAGGAAAAAAATACACAACTTAAATCTGAATCGTAAGCATGGGCTGTCTCGTTAAAAACCTTTTCATGGAAAACCCAGTGGGACAAAAACCATGATAAAAGAAAAAAGAGTACAGTCATATATGCTCCCCCTTGAACTGACAAGGGTCAAGAGAAATCACCTTTGTAATCTCGTAGATTTCGCATCCCAATATTATGAACATGTTTTCTGAAGGTTGTAGTGGGAAGTGCCTTCGTAAATAAATCTGCAGCATTATCACTTGATCGAACATATTGGATGCTGACCTCTTTCTTCTTTTCAAGTTCTTGAGTGTGTAAAAAGAGCTTTGGGGGGATATGTTTGAACCTATCACTTTTGATGTATCCCTCTTTACTTTGGGCGACACATGCGACATTGTTTTCAAATAATACTGTCGAGCCTTTGTTGACAGGTAGTCCACTGGCATTTTGAATATGCTGAGTCATAGATCGAAGCCATACATGCTCTCGACTGGCTTCATGAAGTGTGATCATCTCAGCATGATTTGATGATATAGCAGCTAGCGTTTGCTTTGAGAACGCCAGGAAATTACAGTACCACCCATCGTGAAGATATAGCCGGTCTGTGATCTGGCCTTATGAGAATCAAACAAATAACCCGCATCTGCAAAACCAACTATTTCATCCTTTGATCCTTTGAGATAAAATAATCCCAAATCGATCATCCCTTAAAGATAATGAAATATGTGCTTGATACCATTCTAGTGTCTCCGTGATTGAGATGAACTATGTAAGGGTAAAATAGGTCATGCCTATTTTTACTTGTTTCCGTCCCCTTTCATGGTCAAAATTCATTTTTGACAAGTTTTGGTTATTTAGGAATTTACATCTTCAATTAGATTTTGTGGTTTTATTTTTGGAACCAAAATCTTTAATTAGATTGTGGTGCATTATATTTGGAAACAAAATCTTTTTATGAATCCTTTGTCAACCGGGTTTCTATTAACCTTCATCATATGGTAATAAAATCTATGGTTTTGGTAAGTAGTTTGTATTTCCTTTTCTCTAATCCTAGTCCTTCTAGAAGCCGGATTGTCTTGTGTATGTAGGTTATCTCATCGCTATTTATAGAGAAGCTGGGACACGGCAAAAGGTGCAGAGCTTGAGAGAGAAAAACCAAAGCCATAAGCTGAGACTAGAAGCATAGAAGTTCAGAAGCAGTTTTCTTCCTTCCAGTCAAGCAGCAGTTGATTGTAGCTTCTGATGTTATAACATCGGCAGCTACATTGAATTCTGGAATTCTGTTTTTATCTTCCTGTCCAGTTTTAGGAAGTTGTTTTGTTTCTTCCCACGTTTGCTGTGCTTGTTTTCTGTGGGGTTTTTGCTCTCCAAGACGTGTTGTCTTGTGAGAGTGTTTTTGTTAGTGATTTTACAATAGTTTTTTGTAAAACGCTTAATCTTTTTAGTGAAATTTTTGTGGCCTTGAGGCTAGGTCTACAAGCATAGTCTTGTAGATCGTTTTGGTGTTCTTTTGCATTCTGTCTATTGTCCGATTATTAGTCTTCCGCTGTTTTGTTTATCTTGGACCATTGTGACTTCCATTGTAGCTACATCAGCAGCTACATTGGAAACTGCTTTGGTTTCTCTTGAGAATCCTAGCTGCCTAAGGATATGGTTTACTCCTTGCAGAAAGAATTGGTATGCCTCCTCCTCGACAGTGACTTGAAAACCCTCAGAGTTTTTGTAGTCGGCAATGATTGCCTTTTTCTGTTCCTCGTTGACCTGGGATAGCTCTGCCCTCAGCTGTTTCTCCTTTTCAGCGGCTTCCTTCCCCGTTTTCTCCAACTCGTTGGTCGCCGCTTTGAGCTCTTTCCTCACCTGGCTTATGTTATTGAGCGTCTTCTCCTCAGATTTTTTGGAGAAGTTCAGGTGTGCTTCAAGAATCTTCTTTTCTTCCTCCAATTTGGAAAGCTTGGTGACTTTCGAGGTCATGTTTTCTTCACTTTCCTTAAGTTTGGCTCGGAGGGAATTGACCTGCTCTTCCAGAGTGTTCTTTTCTGAGGATAGCGAGCTGGAGGATTTCAAGTTGTCAATCAGTCGGTCATACATGAGTTCAGTTTTGCTGGTCATCTGAAATGAAAGGACAGAAAAATGAGAGTGCATAATAATGCTTTGTTTTGATGATGGTAAGAGAATTAGTTACCTTGGTCATGCACATTCCAATTTCGCTGAACAGGACGGAGCTAGGAAGCTCGGTACTTCTCCTTCGAATGCCAGTGTGGCGAAGTCTCTTCACCATCCGAAGCTCAACAGTGGCCTCATGCCCACCTCGCCTGTTTGTGTTGAGATTGGCCAAGTTGGGGACGTTGGCCACTTCTGCTATCAGCTTGGCCAATAGCTCGCGGGTTTCAGGCATCTCGAAATTTTCCCTTTGCCGATGGGTGCTTGAAGCTCGATGCTTCTTGGCCGGTTCGCGACCGTGTCTTTCTCTTAGTTGGAGCTTCAACGGCAGGCCGTTTTGGTTGCTGGGTAGCAGTGGGAGTCGGGATCGGAGTTATTGTGGCAGAAGGGTTGGGGATAGTGATGGCTGCTCGATTTGTTTCGGACACCCTGCTTAGGCCTCGTCCAGTGTTTGTAGCAGGAACGGTAGGGAGGCGAGCAGGTTGTTGCCCGGCCATTTGGGTGTTTCTTCCCATAGCCCCCTTCCTCATAGTTTGGAGAAATCGCTGTGAGTCCTCAAGTTGCCTCATATCTGCAGGGTGAATTATGAACAATTGTTAGAAGTTGTGATTGAAATAGGAAGTAAAAAAGAAAGCGAAAACTAAGCTTGCGGACTGGAAACAAAAAAGCAAGGGTGCAATTCCTTCCGGCCGCCGCGATCCGAGCACTCGCTAGAAATCTTCCACCATGGCGCATTACCCCAATAGGGGTGTGGTATTTCGGCTTCTAGGAAAGTTCGGGGTTCGTAACCTTCGACAGACCATCTTATTATCCCTGCTTGTCGAAGCAAGGCGGAATCAGAGGTAAGGGCTACCCAGTCCAATACCCAGTCCTGCCCGTTCTTGCCTTCTTTTACTCCAAGCAACTTCCTAAAGGTTTTTGCGAGCAGTGGTTCTCCTGTTCGGAAGGCATTCTTGTCATATTTTGCAACAGCTAAATTTTCTAAGTACGGAGCGAAGGGCCACCCAACTCGTGATTCGACGAGCAGTGCATTTGAATCTCAGGTGTCAACTTTGTTGGGGCCGTCAGACATGAGTTTAAAGTAGTTGGGGTTGGAGCGACCAGTAATGCGCCCACTTTTCTTGTCCAGGGAAAAGAGAAAGAATTTTCTAAAAAGAGTCATGCTGGGCTCAAATCCGAGTAGCCGACAGGCGACAATGTAGGCGACCAGGAATCTAACAGTGGTGAGGGTTAGGTCGCAAAGCAGGGCATTGTTCACTAGAAAGAATTCGGCAAAAAAGGGGTCTAAGGGAAGTCTCAGACCGACTAAGAAAAAATCAAAATAAATGACCATTCGGTCACCCTGGAAGTTATGCCCGATCTCCTCGATTTCCATGTCGAAGGTCCTTACCCGGTAATTCTTGGGGTCCATACCCAACGAATAAAACCAGCCGGAGACGTCATCCTCGTTGGTTAGGTCATCCCATTTGATTAAGGGGGAGTCATTGGAAATGGTCTGTTTACCTTTGAGGGAAATTTGGTTCTGTTCAGCTCGCGGTCTGTTCGAGCTGGGAAGGTTATCTGTGGCTTGTTTGTTTATGATTTCTTTGGTAATGCTCGGACGTTTTTGACGGATTAAAGGAATCTTTTTAGAGCTGGAAGATCCTGTATCCGAGCTTTCTTCGCTTTCTGTGGGGGTTCCATGGTCGTAAGCTCGCCCTTCAATTTCAGATTGGGTTTCCTCACTGGATGACATCCTACAGGAATCGAGGAATACATGTTAAACCCTGTTCGGGGGGACAGGCAAGAGCAATTAAGCAAAAACCCATGGCAGGCAAGGGTTTATCCTAAAACCAGTGAATGTGGCACCGGTCAAGTACTCCTCGATTCTTCCCGTGGAAGTTGGACAAGTCAGTAGAGTGCCTAAGACCGTGAAGTGCTTAAAATGGGAGACAAGAAAAGCATGGATAAAGAGGAAGTGAGAATTGGAAGCCCTAGTTTCAGACAAGTTGATTTTGGGTCAATATGGGCATTTGTACCCAGGAAGGCATCATGGAATCCCAACATGGGGTTCTAACAGGGAAAAGCTAAAAATGCAGTAAGGGAGAAAAAAGCTGTAAGGATTCGAAGAAATACCTGTTGATAATGAGATCTTGAAATTTTTTGCTCTGTCGAAAGGAAGTAGCGAATCTGGTGTTGATAATGTCGGAAAACTTGGAAATCTTCGTTACAAACTTGGAGGCAGTGATGAACACGATTTTCTCTGCTTCTTGATTCTTCACAAAGTTTGAAGACGGTAAAGTTTGGAATGTGGGGGAACTCTCACTTTTATATCGGTTGGAAACCACTATTTGGAGGTTAGTCATCATTATGGCTCAGGAGTCGAGGCAGCATTTAATGGCTTGTGGGGAAATGAGCCCGTGTAAGTGCAAATAGGCGGCGGATGGCGGCTCGTTTATCCAAAAACCCTTTGGGCTGGCGTCCACCCCTAACTCTGATCGTGGGCAACTCGATGCATTCCTAAAAAGCTGCATTTCAAAAAGTGATTTGGCTGAGGGATTCAAAGTTCTTCTCCTCGCTCCGAGCAAAAATACTCATTAGATAAGGAGTAGGGGGCTACTGAGCTGCCCGGCCCAATAGGCCCAAGTCATCAGTCACGTGCCAAGCACGTCTCCCCCAATCACGAGCAATATATGTGCGTTGAGGTTCAGGCCATTGAGAAACAAGCGGCGAGTTGGGGGCTTAGCATCCGAAGCAAGGTTACAACGAGTTGGGAAGCTAGTCCATTGGGCAACAGTATGCATCGGGCAGGATTTACCTTGCTCGTTAAGGAAAGACGGTTGACCTGAATGTGGGCGGCGGTTACTTCCGAGAAACCCACCATCTTCACCATGTTGAGACTGTTATAACGAATGAAGCAGTTAATATGGCCGCCATTTATGCTATGATGTTTAATGGGTAGTTATGGGTAGTTACTCTCCGGTAACAGCTATATAAACCCCTCAAGATCAAGGAGGGAGGTACGTGATTCTAATTATTAGCCTAAACTCTGCCAAATTATTGATTGAGTGAATTGTTGTGCTAATTCTTACGCCGGAGGGTTTTTGCAGGGAGTGCCCCTGCCTAGTTTACGGTTCTTTTACTGGTTTGCAGAGTTGGGCCTTGAAGATCGAGGATAAGTTGAAAGCCAGATATCCTATTAAAGAAGCCCAGTGTGTCCTGAAATTTATTTGGACGCATCACAAGATAAAGAGGACAATTTTTAAAAACTATGTGAATATGATAATCTATTTGGGCAAAAAAGTACTCCTGCAGAGCCATTCGAGTACTATTTCATGTGTCGCACCTGTTGCATCAATAGCAGCACATATAAGGGCATTCTCATTGTTCAAAATTCTTACACAACTTTTTAGCTGGGTCCTATTGTCATCTACGTACTTTTCTCTTCTTAACCCATTTAAGAATATATCTTTCCATTGTATAATATTCTTACACATCTTCTTATACAAAAAATAAAAATAAAAAAATTAACACATCCCAATAAAAGAATATTTTCATTTCCCCCCCCCTCTCACACATGAGGCTAAGAAAAGTTAAGAATATCCCTTCTAAAAATTCTTAGTTAAGAATTTTTTTTTTCTCTCCTCCTAAGAATAAACTCAAGAAGTTCTCCCATTGTTGTTATTTGGTATTCTTAGTTAAGAATATTGCTAATAATACCAAAAAAACTAAAATGGTGATGCTCTAAGTAGTACTGGATCTTTTTATGACAGAGTGTCAATATATATGATTTCGTTAATTAAAATGATAGTGCATAAATAGAAGGTGCAATTTTAAAAAAAATATTACAGTTGAGGGAAGCATTGTTTCAAATGATAATTGAGAGATTGATGTTTTATAAGAAGTGATTGTTCAAAAAATTAATCGTAGGGTGTGATTTTATAATGTGAAGATAAAATATACGGAGAAGAAAAATGAGTGACTGCTCATAATATTAATTGTAGGAGGTAACTTGTTATATAGAAAGAAAAAATAGGGAGTTAAAAATGGATTGCTACTCACACATGTGAATGTGAGGGTGAATCTCAACCGTTAATTTTTTAAGATAATTTAATTTCAACGCCTAAATAGTCATAGTTAATTACGTAGTTGTTTTATAATATAGACTAGATCTTCAAGTCCGTGCCTATGGCACGGCATCAAGATATATGATTTCGCCAATTGAAATGACAAGTACCTAAATAGAAGATGTGATATAAAAAAAATGTTATAGTTGAGGGGTACATTGCTTCAAGTGATAGATGAGGGATTGATGTTTTATAAGGGGTGATTGTTTAGAAGATTAATCGTAGGGTGTGACTTTGTAATATGAAGATAAAATATACAGAGAAGAAAAATGAGAGACTGCTCATAATATTAACTAGTACTCTTGCCCGTGTCGATGGTACGACGTCAATTTGAGAATTTATCAATAAATGAAGCAGATACTATGGAAATGAGCCGTAATTAAGCATAAAAAACATTCTATCTCTCTCACATACACACGCACACACACCAACCCAACACATGTTAATTGAAATATACTTAAAAATGAAAATCTCCGCAAACAAAAACCACAAATAAATTGAATAAGACTGAGTGAACTAACAAAATACTATTTTGAAATCGAAATCACAAAGATTTCGCACCAATAAGGGAAGCTAAACACAACTTTTAAGAAAATAAAGATATTAAAATACAAATATTCAAAATTAACAAAGTTGATTACAAAACTTAGAAACAAGTTTTTTCGACAAAAATTAAACCGATTCGCTAATTACGATAACAATAAAAAAATTAAACTGATTTAGTTAATTACGAACAATGTTTTTTATAAAAAATAAATAAATATAAGTCGACATAAATTAAATTGGGATTCAGCTTGATTACGATAACAATCAATTGAGAAACTACAACTAAATATTTGTAAAACCGTAAATGTCATTTTATTATTAATGAACTACTAAAAATATTATTTTCTTAAAAATTTTGATTTTGAAACAGGGCCTTCTTTGCTGAACGGAGGGATTAATTAATAATTTGTATACTGAAATTGCGGAAAAACGGGCCGGACAAAAATTAAATTGATTAAGTTAATTACGATACAGTTAAAAATAAAAAAATTCAAATTACAAAACTTACGATTTTTTTAAATTTTTAAATTTATATATGAAATTACGGGTGGAAAAAATTAAATTGATTAAGTTAATTACGATAACAATTAAATTAAAAAGAAAAAAAATACAAATACAAATTTTCGCAACCATAAAACTATAAAATTGTAAAACCGTAAAACTTAATATCTTAGTAAAAGAGTAACTAATTTTCGCAACCAATAGTTGTGTTTGGTAAAAAACCATGAGATTGTGAGATTAAATCTTGGCCAGTAATTATGTTTGATAAAAACCAATCCTGGCTGATAATTAGCTTTTTGTAACCGACTGAGCTCTTTTATATTATAAACTAGTTTTTGTGCCCGTGCCCATGGCACGGCGCGAGTAGGAAGAATAAATTAATATATATTTTAATCATGCTTCAAAAAGAGTCTAAAATTGTGCTTTATATATTTTTCATTAAATAATTAAAAATGTATTAAACAATAAAAAAATGGTCTTAACAACATTCTTAGATATATCGACATTTATTCGAATACTGACACGTCCCATAATTGAGAACGATGTATTAAAAATATAGTAAAAATTAAAATAAAAACATTAATAAAACAATTTTTTTTCTTTTAGAGTGGTTTTAACAACGAACATATTTTGTAAGAAAAACCCAATAAGGGTTGTGCGGGGAATAAATTACAGTCCGTGCCCGTGCCCATGGCACGGCACGAATAGAAAGAATAAATCAATATATATTTTAATCATATTTCAAAAAAAATCTAAAATTGTGTTTTATATATTACAGCCCGTGCGACCGTGCCCGTACCCCAATAGATTAACTTGGGTGCTCCTCGAGTAGGTACCACTCTTTTGTATCTTTTCACGCATTACTAATTAGAATGAGACATGTAGCTTATTTTCGTAATAGATTTTTAACGCCTTTAAGCTAATGAGTTTGAAAAAAAAAAAACAAATTAATTTAGATTTTGATTACAGAAAAAATAACTTTTGCTTGTTGATGAATTTACAATAATTTTTTTAATTAGTACTCCTAATATTTTCGAAATCAAATCTAAATAATTTTTTTATTTTTTTTCTTCACCTCAGCAAGAATCTTCTTACCAAAAAAATCACATACATATCTTAATTTTAAACTGTAAAAGGAGGAGAAACCCATTGGAATTGGAAGAACTGCAGGAGAAACACTCTGAAAAGAAAGAGGAGTTGGAGTTGTATATGGAGAGGGGGGACCGTTTGATATAAACTAAAATAATTAATCTCAGCCGTTTGATATAAAGTAAAAGAATCAATCTCAGCCGTTTGATATAAAATAAAATAATCGATCTGAGCCGTTCTTTATCCCACTGAGCTCTATTGTATAATAGATTGTAAGAGTGATTTATAATAGGAAAAAAAAAATAAAAAATAAAAAATGGATAACTACAGAGTGAATCTCATGTAGCATCAAGTCTTCATGTTTTATTGTAAACTATTTCCGAGTAGCATCAAGTCTTCATGTTTTTCCGGTAAGATTGAGTGGTGCACAGCACATTACACAAATCTCTTTGCTTAATTATTGGAACCACTTCTATTAAGGATTTGATTACCTCTTTTATCCTTTTTTTTTTTTTTTTTTAAATCTATCTTATTTTGTGCAACGAAAAGAAAAGAAAAAATAAATGGGTCACATGGATTTTGCATGCCCATGAAAGCTGGATTCTCCATTATTTCCTCTTGTATTTATGCATGAGACTTTTGACCACTATTTTTTTATCTTTTATTTTTGGGTAAAATTTTGACCCGTTCCATTTTCAAAGTTTACGATCTCAAAAGTTCATCGTTCTATTTTTTTTACTCTAAAATACTATTTTTAAAATATTGTTCTGAAAATGTCATCGTCATCTTTAACATCTCCAGTAAAGACATTTGATTCAAAAATCACTATTATTGTGTAACGAAAACAATATTTTATTTATTTATGAAATACGAAACTGTAATTGATCTGTGTTGGGTTTAAATTTTTCAGTAGAGACGAAGGCGGAGGAGGAGTATGAAGAAGAAGGCTAACGACGGAGGAGATGGAAGAAGAATGTTGAAGACGTGGTCTGATTCTTTATGATTTTATATCACGGTGCAAAAATATCAGATTAATGTATCGCGTTACAAACATTGATGTATCGCGGTACAAAAATAGACTAGACAATTAAACTGATGAATCGTTGTTCAATAATCAATGCACCGAATTAAACCGATAAATCGTGGTTTAAACATTGATGTATCTCATGATTCAAAAATTGATGTATCGGGGGTGCAAAAATAGATTGGTTAATTAAATTGATGAATCGTGATGCAAATATTAATGCAATAAAGTTGATGCATCACGATCCATTTTCATAGCGCCACATGCTCATTAAAGGTCATAGTTTTTGCCATTTCCATAAAGTGTTCTGTTT